>JAQIXG010006069.1:0-10703 GCA_034700105.1 Oconnorella tubifera
ATTAGAAATAATGAGTGAACGATTTTGATTAATTAGTAAATTACCTTATTAAAAAGTGAAATAGACATTACAAACAATGGCTTAACAAGAGTTAGAGGGGGCCTTTAAATTTAACAAAAATCTCATTGCATCAGGAAACGCCCTAATTGAAACACAAATTTTTGAGATGAAACGATTTTTTTTACATTTAAAAACTAAATTTAAATTTCATTAGTTTAGGGTCCACCTACAACTAGAGTCGTCAAAATATCGAAGTAAAAATTGGTTAAAAAATTTGGTTTGAAAAATTGGATAAGTTCCCTAAACCGACCCCCCACCCCCTATTTAACCTGTGTCCTTTTGTCTCATAGTGAATAACCTGCACGATACATTGATAGGGGCCTATGATTATGATATAGAAAATCAATGTCTGGCTTCTTAGAATGTTAGGGGGAGGGTGGGGGGTGGAGAAGCCTTTAAATATATATTGTCCATTTTTCTTTCCATATATTAATGCAATTGTAAAAAGTAATTTGATGTTGAATCTTTATTTCTATAATACATGTATTCCTACTACTCTCAACCCCTCCCCCCGCCTCAAGCCAACAAGCGAAAGATAAACAAGATCGCGGGTTTTTAAATAGTAGGCCTACCACAGAACCCCCGCTGAATTGAAGATACTAGGATGAAATGTCCACGGACAAAATGTCACGGACAAAACGGAACAAGGACAAAATGTCCGCGGACAAAATGTTACGGACAAAATGTCACGGACTAAATATCACGAAAAAATGATAGGCCTTAAATAACAATTTAATGGAAAAAGAAATGAACAAAAGTAATAATAACTTTCTTATACAAATTTAATCTTAACCTTCACTATAATTTTGACCATAACCCTAACACTAATCCTAACCCCTAACCCTTAAATATACCGCATCTATATAGGCCTATTGTTTTTATAGGGAGGCGAACATTCGAAAACAAATTATAATTTCAAAGAAGAGGAAAATGAAGAAAACTATTTTTTTGTGTTTTTAGAAGAAAAGCATGATGTAACTAATAACTAGTGAACATTTTTTCATAATATTTTGTCCGTGACATTTTGTCCGCGGACATTTTGTCCGGCTACCGAACTGAAAACTAATTTATTGTATTATCATTTATTATCTCTAATTATTTGAAAGACAATGATAATATTCGTAGGGTACCCTCTCCCAAACTGCAGTTTTGTGGAGAGGGGACAATTGACTTTATTCAATTAAAATATTTGACAATTTTTTAATCTCTCTATGGTGGATATTCTTTTGTCCCCTAACCATCTTCCCAACTTTGCACTGTATATAATTGTAACTGATGCGATCTGTCGTCTGTAGTTGTGTTTTATAATGTATCATTTAAATCTGTAATAAAATGACATTTTCCATAGGATTACTACCTGTCACAACGGCGTTAAGAACGGCGTTAAGAAATATGTAACATTGTTTGACAGAGTTGAAAATCCTTGAAATATATTTTTGTACTGTTACATTAAATCTAAATGAAATGTAATGCAATGCAAATGTAAATCTTAACACAATGTAGAGAGATAGTGAGACAGAGAGAACAGAAACTAGTAACTGGCGATTTTTTTCATACTTTACCCGCCCCACCACCCCTCCTCCCCTCTTACTCCCAGTGTGACATTATACAATTATAAATGAAAAAGGTTGTTAAATCATTTAAATTGATACCTGACGGAAACTATAACGTCTGAACAGACTTGCATAAATATCCCCACGCCAAGAATAAAAATTTGGTTTCAAATCCATGGTAGTTGCAGCAATATATAGAGTGCATTGAATTAAATCTAGAGAAATTAATTCAATTGCTGTTTTTTAGTTCTAATTGAACACATTTTATAATTTTCTTCAAGTTGAAATTAGAATAAACTTATACTACTAAATGAAGAATACTCTCATCGCGTTCATCTTGCTCTGTCCTTTGATAAATGCTCAACTCGTAAACAACGATGTGATTAAATAGAGAACAAATAAACGAATAAAAGCTAACGATATTAAATCATGAGAATCAAAATGAACTGATGACATCAGCTATGCTATTAAACTTGAGGATAGAAATGAAGAAATCAGTTTGGAAGACATTAGAAAGAATGTGGGAGAGATATTTGGTCTACACGTGATGCTACCAGCAATACTGACATACATTGTTATTTGATGCAATCTGGCTGTTGTATGCTCACTGATTACATTCAAAAATTGTTTTAGTGTTTACAGCATTGCTTTATGTTTTTAGTCTTGATCGTGATCAACTGTCAATATTTTATTCTGGAAGAGAAGGGAGAGAATATTACGAGCATATATTTGTCAAAAAATGTTACCTATTTTCGTTTTATTTAAATTGCTTTCCGGGTAAGTGAGCCCGTGGGGAGAGAGAGGAAAGTCTTTTTAAAATAAAATATTAATTTTTTTTTTTTATTTCAAAACGTTACTAACGCTAGTAACGTTACTAACGTTAGTAACGTTTTGAAATATGTTAAATAACTAATAATAAATATGTTGAGTAACTAATGTTACGTTAGTTTCAGACTACGCAGTAGATCGGACTGTTTAAACCGTAAATTTACGAATTTGTCCTATCAAAAATATACTGCATAAAATTACGCAGATTAGTCGGTTATTACAAAAATAACATTACATTTCTCAGTCCATATGAGATATTCGCATCAAATATAAACAAGTTGGCTTCTAGAGTCTATAAGTGGATTGCCTTGGGAATCATGTAAAGCGCAGTTTTTGTGACACTGACATAGAAATTGACCACTTGGTAAAGACTGATGTCCTCGTGGAAAATTGCTCTCAGTCAACACTCGTCCGTCTTCTGTTTACTGATAAACGAAAAATACATTGACGAAATGAGACGCTGGAAATAGTTAAAGTAAGTGTAGGGGATACAAGAAGAGAGAGCAGGACTTCTGGATTATCTGAAGGAATTAGAGTAATGAGCTAACCCATTGCACCCAATTTTGGTCTAATTATAAGAAGACAAATTTGATACCTTGTATTTTCTTTCGCTTTTGATGTTACAAATTTTAAGCAGACAAATGGAACAAAACAATAACATATGTCTAATGTCACGAATTACGATATAATACAGTACTGTGCTATGTCTCTATCATAGGTGTCAATATAAGAACCTTACTGAAAGATGCAACAACAGGGAACTTTCATGGATTTCCAAACTAATTAGAGAGCCATTTTCTCTTTAGTTTGTCTAATTAGCTTTTGTATAAAGATTTTTTTTGTTGGCTACCTAGTATAGTATCGCACTACGCTATTGCTTTCTTGATAATTATATCATTTGTCTCCCCTTCATTCATTTAGTTCTTTCCATAAAAATGTAAGGGCATTCCAATTTCATTAGGCATATATATGCAATGTGCACCCCTTCTCAATTTCGCGTACATTGACTAATCTCAACTTATCGACCGCTGCAATTGACCGCAGCTGGCTAGAAGAAATTGGGGTCGCTGGACCTCAATTGCGACTCGGTTTAAAAATGAAACCCGACAATGTAGCGCGATTATGCAACAAGAGAACGAGAAGTCATGGATGAGAAGTGACCGGATTAGACCACGACAGAGGGACGACTCGTATGTTGGGGAAGTAATCCGAGGAACGTTAATGATCCGAAATGATGGCTTATGACGCTAAGAGCATGAAGGGCTTCAACAGGCTGCAGATTTACAATGGCATGCACAGCTGTTGTAGACGTATAATATTAATCTAGTTTAGGTAAAGCTAGATTAATATTACGTGCTGTCTCCGGTGTTATAAGACGCTTTGACTTCAAGAGAAGAGTTGAATAAAATGGGCTTTATTTAGAGACAATACAATTATTATATGTTAAGAATATCGCATATTTGTATGAAATATATTAATTTGTTTATATATCATTGTATCAATCGCCTATTGACAAAAATGCTAAAGCTATAGGCTATCACTGAAATTCAGTTACATTATTTTTGTGTTAGCCTTACTGCTATTACATTTTATATATCATATTAATTCTGTGATTTTGTATGTGCTTTTATTTTATATGCATTCTTACATGTATTTTCTTTTAATAATTTTTGAGTTGAAGCACATTAACTTATTGCCTTTTTTTAGCTGGCAGGGTTTCTAGACCCTATTATGTACAACTTGAACATACCGATAGAAACACAGATGTTACTGTTTTAGTCATTTTAGGGCGTATCGTTTTTTTTAATCTAAAGGATGTTCGGCTGAGTCGACATTTGAAATTGACTCAAGTCCGAAGAGCGGTAATCCGCCGCCGGATAAAATCTTCCGGGCAGAATCGGGGACAAAATGTTTCCGGGCAAAATGTACTAGGACTAAATGTTCAAAGTCAAATTGTCCATGAAAAACATACCTAACTAGAGATTAGACTGATATTATTGAGACTGGGACTATTAGAGATTGGGCTATTTTTTCAAGATTTTTCTAGTCACATTTTGTCCGAGAAAATATAGTCAATACACATTTTTTCCGGAAGCATTTTGGCTGTGGGATATTTTTGGTCGGGTTCATTTTGTCCGAACCATTTTGTTTTAAATGAAATGTACATGAAAATCTAAAATACTTGTTGAGTTTCGTAAGTGCAGCTAACTCGAGAACATGGCAAGAATTTTTTAAGCTTCAATGAAGAGATTGTTTGCGGTAGACGGTCTGTTGACATTTGGAACGAAATTACAGCTGCTGAGATAGACTGATGCTGGCACCAGTTGCATTGCTGCAGAGTACAAATGCAAAGCATCTGCTTTTACTGATTATGGAAAAGCAGCTGCGGCAGCTGTTGCTCAATTCGTGACGCAATGCTGATCACGAGACCGGAAACTGTGCAACAGATCTGTCTCCTTTACTGGCTTTAATGTCGTCGATTTGTTTAAATATAAAATGATATTAAATTATTATTTAACACATGTAAAAGCCGGCTTTAATTTAAATGTGATTAATGATACGGTATACTTTTAAAGTATACTTTTAAAGAATACTTTTAAAGTTGTTCGGATGTAATTTTAAATTGTATTGGATTTTTAATGGCCTTGAGTGAATCATCGAGAAAAATACAGGTAGGCCTAGCTATTTCTTGCATATTATTTTTATTTTATTTAAATGAAAGTATCATATTAACTTAGATTTTTTGAAATTAATATAATTTATTTATTAATTAAGTGATTCTTAGAATATCATAATGAGAATATGACGGTTTCAATGTATTAAATTAATCCTATGATAGGCCTAAATTGACAATGTTCTGCTGTTACTTCTAACATATCGCATTTGAGGCAATTATTTATTTTTATAATTGCTTTTATCTCTTGGTTATTTTATATAATTAATGTTTTAAGCAAAACGAAGTATTTAACATTAACAAAGTTATTTTAACACAAAGAAAATATAAAATATCAATGAACGGCAATCTATAGTTAAATAATATCCAGATTGTATCCAAGCATGAAAGACTCAGATATTATTGTGTAGGAATAATATTAATATTTAAATATTAATATTAAGCCAAGGCCTACATACAAATTGAAACATCTTCTCCTGATCTCTAATACCAGTGATTTAAGAATCTGATAATTTGTACGCGAGTCTATAGATTCAGGAGACGGTTTATAATAATAGTAATGCATGTCATAATAGTACTTAAATTGTTTATTGTTAGAGAATAGTTATGCATTAATAAAAGTAAATAACACAAAACTACCAGAAATAGCTAACTATAAATGCTAAATATTACCAGAGTAAGTTTGGTAGTATTAATATTTGTTTGAGTATAGTCTACAGGCTGGAGACACAAGTTAAAATAAGTACTGTAAAAATGTCGAAATGCTACTTAATACCGTTGTTATAATATCTAAAATTTAAATATGCTATTTTAATACCAAAAAAGTTACATCTAATTTCCCGAACGGGAGAGAAGAGTAGAAGGTTAGATGTAACTTTTTTGGTATTAAAATACGTCTGTTAGCATATTTAAATTTTAGATAATATAACAACGGTATCAAGTAGCATTTCGACATTTTTACAGTACTTATTTTAACTTGTGTCTCCAGCCTGTGGGTTATACTAACTAATCATTAATAGCACCAACGTACTATTGTAGTAATAAGCATATATAGTTATAACGCGATTACCGGTAGTTTTATGTTATTTACTTTTATTAATTTATAACTATTCTCTAATAACATACAATTTAAGTACTATTATGACATGCATATTATATTCCGTCTCCTGAATCTATAGAATCTATTATCAGATTTCTAAATTACTGGCATCAGAGATCAGGAGGTTATATTTAAATTCTTTTCAATTGCTTTGATTTGAAACATTTTTCACCGATTATATAAATAAACGGTATATATCAGATTTCTCTGATATACAATTTTTTCTAATGCATGTGTCATATATATTTGTCTATTAACTTCATAAAGTTTCATAAAAGTAATAAATATAAAGTTCTTGTAGAATATTTAGGTAAAAGCATAATTACTGATAATTGGAACATACATAGAAATAAACACAGCATAAGTAGATCAATGTCACGAAATGCTCTTATTTGAACGTGATATTAAGCCTGACTTGTTGAGTTGTAACGAATTCTATGAATCGACCTTTGACGAAGGCGTCGCGTGCAAACTCAACTCCAACAATTGACTCTTCTCAGTTTGACGACGCAGCGATTAGTCTCAGTCACTCAGCTACTACTCCGCATGTCCAACCTCCTCGTCCTCCTCCGTAGTTGCTTCGCGTGATTTGTTTTCATTACTGCTCGGGGAGGAGAGAGAGAGAGAGAGATAGAGAGAGAGAGAAAGAGAGAGAGAGAGATAGAGAGAGAAAGAGAGAGAGAGAGAGCACAGGAAAGAGGTTTCGGCAGATTCGAAGTAAAACGCGAGAGAATGCCTTGATTTATTTGACGCGGGACCGTAGAAAACACCGAGAAACGGAGAGCGTTAATATTTCTCTCTGGCGTCTTCATAGCTCTGCGTTAGAGCGCCATAATGGAGAAAATATACGAGTGAAGTTTGCGAAAGATGCATTGTTGAAGAAATAGATTATTTTGCGACGACCTGTGTTATGAGCTCGTTTGTGTCAAGGTTTTCTCGGGATTTTTCTTTCTGAGAAGGGAGAGTTGAGATTTTTTTTAGTAGTAAAACAATTTTTCAACTGTTTTTAATTCTCGTATTTTGATTTCAATGTTGATAACTCTTTACATTAATCTTTTTGAAAAAATTATTTGATTTTCTGCCAAAAAATATTTAAATAAACATTTTGAAAATCAGCATATATATCAAAACTGATACTTATTGAAATCAATTTTGATAACGGTAACCATTTATTTATGCTAACAATTATTTTGTGAAAATTTGATAGAAGATTTAGTCTTCTCTAAGTGGATGTGCTCCTGATTTGTAGTGGCTAGCTCGATAGTGAATTTTATCTTGGTGAAGCACATAGGAGACCTCTCAGGGATGCTAACTGTATAGTAAAAAGTACTTTAAAGAATAATGTTGCAATGCTTTTAGCGTTGTAGAATCATTAATGCTATATCTTAGTATAACTCCGTAGGTGACATTCGTGAAGATTTCTAAAAGTTATTTAAGTTTTACAGAACAATAAGTAACAAAACTTTTGCAATATTTCGCAAATTAGTGAATTATTTGACGCATACAAGAATGAAATTAATTATAAACCAAAATATTTTGTTTCCATTAATGCAATGAACAGTGAACGCAATAAGTAGAAATTTTCAATGATAATTAAATAGCAAATAATTGTTGATGTTATTTGTGTAATAAATACTTTAATATTCAAGAAGATTAAAATTCTAGTAAATAAAATGTTAAAAATGTCTGAAAAGCACTAATTTATACATGTATTATGTTAGAAACCTTCGAAATTATGGTAAATCAATACAAAATAACGAAAACTAATTTTACTTGGTGAATTGTTTCAAAATTTTTTTTAAACAAATATCATAATCTTAAATGTTAAACCTTAAACAATAAAGTATTAAATAAACTTGATATTAATTAAACATAATTTCCCGTATCATTATTCGATTTAACTTTTCTAATAGTATATTGATTATTTATTTCTTAGAAAAATCAAATTAATTTGATAATTTCCAGACGAGACATTCAAGGACTTTGTGTTGCCCTTTAAATTTGTCTTCTACCATTATATAATTATTATTCTTGTGTTTTACAGATAATAAATGAATAACACAAGTAAATTAAAGTTTCAACTTGAAAACTAATTTACTACATTGCATTTAAATCTTTTACTAAATCTCAAATGTATCGATGTTCAAGAAACACAAGCGTATTGGAAGCTGAAAACTTGAAATAAAAGGTCATCGCATAAGACCGATCATTCATTCAAAGCACGTCGTCTCAGTATGTTTGTGCTCCGCGGGCTCCCATCTCTGACGAATAAATTTTTTCGTCTACCAGCAGCAACACTTCGTTTTCGTTCTAATCATCCAAACGTGTAGGCTTTCTTCTGAGGCGAAATCAGTTTTTAAATACGGTGAGGTCAAGTTTTTTATTTCTTAATTCAAAACAAGAAAGCATTGTGTCTTCCTTTTTCTTTAACGAAACAATTAGGTCTTAGAATTGGCTAGGACAAATCCAGAAATTTTGACGCGTGTGACCCACCAAGTTGTTTGCAACATTTCTTTGCATTTTAAATTCAACCAGTGAGAGAAAATCGCTATCTCATCCTTATGGTGAAAAATTTACATAAATTAAACTTGATTACGTGTAGAATTTTTTTTGTGAATTGGGTAAAAAAAGCATGTGACTGCAAGCAGCTATTTAAAGTTAAAATAGCTCTCTCGTAAAGCTTACAGTTGCAGGGAGAAACTATAAAATGATCAACATTTCAGATAACAAAATAAACAATGATTTACTTATTTTATTTATTTATCAATACAGATATGTTTTAATCAATGGATATAGATAGATGTAAAGTTTTAAGGTTTGGACAGTAAACATGATCTGTAAACTATTATATAATAACTATATTTAATTTTAAGTCACCACTTAACAACAATCATTTAAAAAATAGTTGTATAAACAAATAATTGTTAACAAGTTATCTATAATTTATTAATTATAATTTCTTAATTTAAAAAATTAATTTAAAACTGTCCAGCAGTAGAAATACAGTTTATCAGGAATTCAAGTCTCGCGATAGTACAGGTTTTGTCTTAAAATACATTGTAAATCGATTCAAAAAACAAAATAATAAGAATAAAAATGAAATCGTGCCATCCTTCCTCCTTCTTTATCGTTCACATCGTTGCAAAGCCATCACGAGCACTTTCTCTGCTTGATAAAAACAAATAAACAGCGTTTCTGTCAAGTCGCAGGATTCACGGGATAATTATTCCGCAGAAACATGTCGTGGGCGCAACAGTAAGAGCGCCAAGTGTCGCGTGTAGAACATAAATCTTCGCACGACTCACGAAGCAAACGTGGTACAGATTAATATACATGTAAATGGACAGAAAAAAAAGCTGTAAAGCGCATTTGAGTTTAAAAGAAGGTAATATGGAAACTTGTAATATAGAAACTTGTTCTAATATATTTTATGATTGCTGTTTATTTGTGATGTAGTATTAGAAGTATCAAATGTCTAAACTTAACTTTAAGGTAGGATTTCATGCTTCATTAGGAGGCTGTAATACAAAACAATACTATAACTTAATTATAGTTATAGATGTAGATACTTGAGAAGTCATTCAGAAATGAATTATCGCTACTGCAGGCCTACTTGTAGGGGCCTACATCAGTAATTAATTTTAAATGACTTCTAACATTAGGTTTAAATTAATTCTAATTAAACTGACATAAGATCAAATTAATTTTATATAAATTAAATGCGTCAAATTATCTGATTTGATCATAAAAAACAGGATGATTTCTTCATGAAATATAACTTTTTAAGTGAATATTCTATAATTTCTGATTAATATTGACTATTTTACTTAACTCTACTAAGCGCTAAACAAGGGTTATCTTAGACTTTATGGTTAATAAGTGTTATGAAATGCATCGTTAAGTAATTCAAATTAAGAGCATAAGTTTTTATAAGTTAAATAGTTAATCATAGAAGTAATTTATTTCTTTTATAGCTTTAAACTAGAAGTTAATGCAATAATAATATTTAGTTACTGTATTTTATAGTTTATATTGTGGCCTTTCATATAAACTATAAAAGGCATTAATCCGTCCAAGAATATAAATTGAATCAATATTAGCACGGATTAAAATTTAAATAATGTAAAACGAACGATAATTATACAATATGCAGTGATATTATTCTATTATTAGATAAATATCGGATACGAGGATAATATTTAAGGCAATATATTTGTAGAGAACTAAAGAGTTATAATTCAATATCGTTTTTAGCAGTAGTAATCGAATAAACGTGAAAGAATATTATTAATGATTCACATCACCACAGTTTCTCTTTTCATATTCTCAGGAGAAGGTAAAGAAATTAAGAAATTAGAAGCAGGTAAAGCAGCTGGTTTTGATGATATTACAGCTGAACATGTATTGTATATTCATCCTGTAATTGCTAGTTGTTTAACTCTGTTGTTTAATTGGATGTTGCTTATTGGCTATGTACCTGACAGTTTTG
>JAQIXG010006070.1:0-10703 GCA_034700105.1 Oconnorella tubifera
CGTCAATTGTACAGTATAACGTTGCATGATTGCTCTATTATCTTGACCAGATATTTTATTCACAGACATCACCGATTACAACTGTGATGTGTCAACGGGCTAACTAGTTCTAAATAGAGTAAATATTCGAAGGGTAGTCGCGAACAAGCATACTTGCGAAGCGAGATCAACAAATATTACATCATTTCAATAGACAATTAAATCTTGGGACTGAATCGGGTAGGACTGAATTGGGCGGGGACTGAATCGGCCGGGACTGAATCGGCGGGACTGAATCGGCGGAACTGATTCGGCGGGACTGAATAGTCCTGTTCCGTAATTTTTGAATACTAAATCAGTGAAATAGCATTGGATCAAAATAAGCAGTTTTGACGATAAAGAATAATTTAACATCTATAAAATGGATGATGACTTATATAAACACAATAATGACATGATTAATTGTGTACAATCGTGTAATCATATTTTAAAATTAAAACATGATAACTGATTAATCGTTTACTTTTGTTCCTTCCGTGTTTAAATTCTGGTAGATTAATTCCAGCTTTATTAACATTAGTAATATAAAATTTATAATAAACATAAAATGAGAAATAAATCAGACTGTAGTTAGGCCAGGCGTTTGGAAGACAGCCAGAAAGAGGTTCAATCTCTATCTCCATCTGAGTGGAAGGTCCATGAAAACTACTTTTAGCAAGAAATGTTTTCTGTGACTCAAAGTCTAGAGCCAAACTAATGATCCACAAATCACCTAAACATCATTCAGAATCTGTCTTTCTATCTTACTTATTTGTTTGATGGTTATAATGACACATAAGCATAAAATTGTTCAATTTAAGTTGAATAATTGACTATTTAACAAAAAATAATTGCATTAGTTAGTCTTAAATGCATTAAAGATTGCATTAAATTGTTTTACTATTTACAGCAAAACAATTTAATGTATAAAAAGTAAACTGTTACTAGTTGTAACAGTTTACTGCAAACTATGAAATAGTTTTAAAAGAGTTGTCATATGCAGAAATAGAAAATTTAACAAAACTAAAACTGACAACAATTTACTTTGCTAACCCTTAGCATATTCAGCTGATTTCAAAGTCCGGGAAAGTTTGAGATAAATTCTCCTTTCTGAATCTTGTACATTATTCTTCAATGATCTGCCAAACCAATTCTAATAAAACATCCATTAATGTTTTAATGCTGAAATATAAGCCTCTAAAATTACAGAAAAATTGACTCGGTCTGTTGAAACATACTAATATAAAAGAATATTTGACGCAAGAGAATAAGGGAATTTTGAAATAGCCTAGTTCTCTTTAATTCAAGTAAGGTATTTGCATATAATAATAAATGGGCTAAAATATATTGTTCATAATACAAGATTTCAAACCTGCAATTGCTGATTTAATTCAATTGATTTTAGCGATATTTATAAGAATCAATACCATAAAATCAAAGCCACCAATTTATCACAAAATAAATCTATTGTAATAAAGTTAAACCTTTTAAAATCAGAGAATAAAAATAATAACCTTCTTCTGCACTGATTCTATTGCTCTTCTAATGAAATGACATTCGCAGTACAATGCAATACCGTGACCTGAGAAATAAACTGAAATACTTTCAGCATTTCTCAACTGAAGAACAATGGATTTGTTTCTTTGAGATGTCTTATCAGCCCATTGAAAGAACTTGCATTGATTGCTACGATGCAAACTACAGCAGTAGAAGAATCGACCCTAAAAATATAAATAATTCTAATTACTGAATGAGATGCAGCTGCAAACAATTGAATAAAATAAAAAATCAATACATACAACACAATTTAAATACTATGAAATATAATCGAAGAAATATAGACCACAAAACATTTCTTTAGAATAGAATAATTTCTAATCACCCAGTAGAAACCAGCCTGTTCTATAATTGTTTGCTACATTAGAAATAAATAGTTCTATTATAGATATAATAGAACTAATAGAACTAGTCAACGTGCACACATGTGTGATTAATGTTAATCTAGACTTTTTACGTCTCAAGAGTACTACTATACAAAGTTGCTATTAGACTGAAAATAATTAGAACAAACTTCTTTTACTAGCAAAGTAATGTTGTTTGTATAACTTTACAGACCTGATTAACACCAGTCTTTTTAACTTTAATCATCTTAGTTGCAATGTGATGCTCACAAAGTGGATTACTAATAGAAGAGGATTTTTCAACTTGAAACAAAAACACAATCAAATCAGTCAGTTCAGTTTTTGCATTAGTTAGGGATACTAGTTCAAAGACACATTTTTATGCAAGTATAAGTTCAATTAGTTTGTCTTACACAATAATCGGAAAAATAATAAGAAAAGATTTGTAACTAATTTGTTTAATGGCTCAAAGTCAAGTAAAATAAATAAGATACATGAAATAAAGGTATGCAAAAAGTTATACTAAATGTACCTAAAAAACAAATCATTTGAAATCTTGCATAATTAATTTCATCTATTGCTTTGAAAATATTAACAGTAGTAGATATACATAATTCAATTAAAGTAAACGTATCCGATATAAAATATGAAATAATTGCATTAAAAAAAGACTCAAACCAGAGTCTGCTGATGATGAATAGACTGAGAGATCTACTGCTTGAAGTCGCTGATGAAAAGTCTTGGCAAGATGAAACAACTGAATGTTAAGATGTTCTAACACATTAGAACAACAACATCATATAATAATAAAATTATTAAAAAATGATGTTAATTTTGTATCAGAAAACAGCAATGTATCTTTAGTTAACCTTTAGAAAGATAGGAGTTCCTATCGCAAAAAGTTTTATTAACACAAAAAATGCAATAATTAATTATTTAAGAATTTGGATCATCCCCCCCTCCATCACCCCTCCTCGTAAAAATATTCTCTAAATCAAAAGCAAACTGCAGAAGAAAGTGACTGACTAAAACAAAAAATGTTTGAATTTTTAGCAATCATAATGATTTTGGATTAATTAATAAATATGTCATATTTCAGGAATGAACTAAACTTTACATGGTCTAAATATGGCAGAAGAAAGTAATTAAGCAATAAATAGACTCAATTACAAATATTTACCAATAATAGCAGAAGCAAAGGTGTGCTTATAAATCGCCTCATTTGAAAATGTAACAGGAATGGCCACAGTACGAACGGGAATTGGTGCATTTTCAACTTCTTGATGCCCCGGGAATATGACGTTTAAAAATGGATTATTTATCTGTTTTAAATAAAAAGAAATAATTTCTAGTAATAAAACTTGATTGATTTGAGATCAATATCACAGCCGTATAAAGTTAATACATTATAATGAAAAAGCATGCAAATAAATGAATGACTATTCATAACTTTTTAAACTATATACGTTAGTAAATCATTTATAGTAACATGGAATTGAAAATACGCTAGTAAAAATCTTTTTGAATTCATTGAAATATGTTGTTTGTTATTAAATATATTGAAACATATAATCCATTTAATAGATATGCACTTTATAATTAATTGTTGTGCATCCAATTTTTTTTTATTCATAATAACTTTATATAATTGACATATCATTCCAATTGGAATTTCTTCATGGAAGTAACAAAGTTTCCAATAGAGTAAGTCATTCATTTGTTCCATTAAATAAGAAAAAAATATAAACACACAAAATGATCCATTTAAAAGAATTCAATAATTATAACTGACAATGTGATAACTCACATTTAATGATTTGAAAGCTGTATCACACAGAATTGGAGTTTTAAACAACTTATTTGATTTTTCCAGTGCATAAGATTGACATGCATTTGAAGATAACTGTTCAGGAGACTCTGAATCCACAAAGATTTCATTTATAAAACTTGGAGATGTCACCTCATCTAAGAAATCTTGAAATTTATCGCAAACTTTCACAACAGAGCTAAAATTATCCCGTTCCTGTATACCACATTCTAAATGTGAAATATCATCGTGGGAATTAAATTCTTTATTAGCAATGCAAGTTTCTTTTAAGGTATTCTGTTCATCTTCAAAACTTGCATGGAACACATTACTTGGACTAATATCAGATTGAATCAAATCAAAATGTCCCAAACTGCAGTAACTTTTAGAAACAGGCTCAGTAACAATAGAATTTCTATAGGGAGAGTACTCAAAAATAGAATTATGATCAATAAAAGTTTTTTTATTAGATTTACTATTATTAGCTGATAAAATTGTTTGCCTATAATTATAGCTAAATTTAGACACATCAATGGAAGGCACAAAAGTAGCTGGTCTTTGAGGATATTGCCTACGATTATTATCTTCATCAATTAGTAATAAATCAGTGCTAAAGTGATTATCTTGTGAGCAGTTTAAGGGACTTTTTTGAGCATTAACATCAAATTCACATGGATTGCTAAGTCTTTCAATAGAATCACATGTTTCTGAAAGTGGCATTAAATAGTCCACACCCAAAAATTCATCATTTTTGACTTTATTGTCATAACTATCATGACACAAATATCTATCTGATTGCAACATTCCGATTTTGTTGTGATTTTCAAAATCTAAATATTTATCCCATTTGGATTTAAAATCACCATTTGAATCAGAAGTTGCAACACTATCATTGTGATCATCATTAACTTCAAATTTTGTCAGATTTTCATTATCTAAAGAACATGTAATCTCCGAATTAGAAACAAGATTCAATGTAGTACTAGAGGTCAATTTAAAAGGCTTTTCATTTCCTGGCTCTGAAATATGGTTCACAAATAACCTGGAACTTTTAATATTGGATACATGGCTGTTCACCAAAGGGTATATTGCTTTAGTATCATTACAAGTAGTTACATCACTTGACCATTTTGAATTTATAAAAGTTAAGGGCTTAAAGCTGTGTAAGGATTCATTGCATAAATCCTGCTTTCTTACAAACTGTGATGAGAGGTTGTAGTGTGGCGCATTTCGAATGCCTACTTTAATCTGTTCATTACAATCCATATTACTCATAGACTGATTTAGTTCATTTGATTTACTGTATACATGGCTGCCACTGTTTGAAACTATGCTTGATTTTGTAACAAATGCACTGATTTGACTAGCTCTGAAATTGGGCATTCGTTTTATACTGTCATTACCTGTAATTATTTTCTTTGCGAGCTGTTGAGAATCGTTAAAAGGAAAAGTTTTACACTTATCTGATTGAGTATCAATGTGTAACATTGCGGCCATATCTTGTCTATTTAATGACAATATACTCATATTTGATATATGTGGCAGGAATATATGCTTGAAATTACATCCTCGATTATCTTTAAGAGTATCTTTGTTACATTCTGCATTAGGATGTATCTTAGACCAAGTACTGCGGTCTAAATTAGACACTTGACTAGCCCTATGCTGAACCTTTGCACAAGGGTTTTTGTTCTGCAGTATATCACAACTACTGCTAAATTCTGCTGTAACACATAGATTATCAATACTGTCATTATCATTGCTAAATAAAATTTTATCATAGTTATACATATCATCAGATATTGAGCATTCACTCCATTCATCATCAATTTCCAATACTTGTGACTGATCATTTAAATGCAGCTCAGGACTGATATTACGACCAACGCAATCATTCTTTTTATTGTCCAGTATGTATGGTAAATTGCACAATAGTGATGATAGATTTTTATCTTCTTTACTCACTGTCAAACAAGAATCAAATATTTCTTCTTTGGCAGAAGTTTGTTTAATATAATAAGCATCATTCTTCTCATATGTTGGAATCACATTACTACTTGAATAGCATTCTTCCTGACTAAATAACAACACATCCAGTATTGTAGCATTATGATCTCTATATGTCTCAATAAAGTGTTGTGATGCAGCTGGCTGTTGTGAATTCATATTTTCAAATTTACAAGATTTCGGTTTCATCAAATTTATGGTTTCTGCATGTTCTAACATAATAGATTCCTGTTCATCTTCACAATGTGATAATTTATCATTGCTAGATTGACAATTCTCATTTGAGTGTATATTTAGAATTACATTCGGTTGATACGAATTATCTTTCATTTTTGTCAGAGATACGTCGTCTATATTCAAACACATCACATCACCATGATGTTCATTCTCCGCAATACATGATGATTCAATATCCTTAAATATTGAATCATCAACATCTAACAATACTGAATCTGATAATTCACCACTGAAAAAGTTTGAACTGCTGGTAACTCTACCATCAACAGCTTTGCAATCTAAAAGCTCATTTGAACAGTGTCTTAAATTTAAAGTAACATACTCCTTGGCAACTGGCGTGTTGCTACTGGTATTAATTGGATGTGTATTTAATATCTGTACATTATTATCATTTTCAGCAATAGGACAGTTTTCATCAAGAAATTTTTCATCAAGATTCAGTTGAGCAGGAACTTGCTCAACAGAATCTTGTGCTAGAGTGACACCATTTACATTTAATATCAAGTCATAAGTAAGAGATGCTTCCTTGAAACTACTATGACATTGAAAAAGTGAATCAGCATTTGCATCTGGGGATGATGAAACTTGTGAGAAAGGAGAAAAGTTTATATCAAAACATCGCACATCTAAACTCTGTGATTTTTGAATTTTATCAGTTACACAATTATAAGTAGTAAAATCTATTGCGTCGTTGCATTGTAAATCATTATTTGATAAAACATAAGAATTTGCACTATATAAATTATAATCAATTGTATCAAGCATTGTTAAACCTGGCTCACATTGAAGTGGCGACTTATTATCAATTTGACCAAAGTCTTTATAGGAAATATTGTGAGAATTGTTCATTCTTTCTACATCGTCTTGTGATGAAAGTGTTTCTAATATTTCGTGCAATATACAGTCAACAACTGGATTGTCATTAACTAAATTCATTGATATCGTCACATTTTCTTCCGCAATATGATTCCCTAGCACACAGTGAGTGTCTTGTTCAATGTAACTCTCACTATGCTCAGTACTTGAATTAGTTAATGAAGAAACACAGCAGCCAGCCAAATTTAAATTCTTAGCAATACCTACTGAGGTACCAAGTATTTTATCATCATAATCTGAAGCATGCATTTCATTGCCTGCATTCATTCTAGCACTGTATATATTGGATACATCAATAGAACTATTTAAAGAACAAGAAATTACATCTGAATTGTTGTGAATTAAAACAGCATCCGAGGATTCATTTCTATCTGGACCTGAACTATATTTTATAACACTTTCAATCGAATTCTTACTAATATTATCCAAAATATCTACTGATGCTTTCAAAAGATCACATTCCTGGATCTCATTTACTAAATAGCTTAACTGAACATTGTTGACATCACAAATTTTGCTACTAGCATTTCCAGACTTCCAATTATCTTGATGTGAAGACATTATTTCAACATCATCAGATTTTCTTGTCATATTCACATCAATATTATTTATTTTCTTCTGTTGTTCAATAAGACGAAGAATATCATTTAAACTCCGTTTTTCAGATCCTGATGGACAATTTGAATTCTTTGGCATAGGATGTTTATCCAATAAATCATTTGTCATTTTTTCTGACAAAATAACAGGATAAAATGATGCCTCTTCTAAATCATCATCATCTTGCTGATCCAAAGTTGCAACATCTACATCATCCATATCAATATCACATGTAAATTTAATCCCTCCTGATTTTTCCAAATTTCTCTCACATTCATTAAGTACATTGACATCATCATTAAATATATCATCTTGTAGTTTAATTGGAATGGAAAATGTTGGACAAGATCTAAGTGGTTTGTATCGTGTCTGTGGTGTCCTTTCAAATGTACTTGTTGTGATCTTTGTTGGATTAGAAGCTGAGACAATGCTGTGAGACTCTGAATCCGTTGTAGATAGATTATCATTTGTTGGCGCAATGGGTTTTGCTGGGACAGGTTTTAACAACCGAGGAGGAACAAAGCCCTAAATCAAAAATTCAAACAATATAAAATTTAAGCCTTTTATTATACACAGTACTGTGTATATAAATTTTATACATTTAAAAAGTGATTTGACTCTAATATAATCTTTCAACATCTATGTAACGAAGTATTCATTAAATCTAGCAGATATTGGATATTAACGACACTAAAAACTCAAGTTATATCGCTAATATTGTCCTTAAATATACATCTCTAGCTAATAACCGAATTATAACTTAGCTAATGATTCTTTAACCCTCATAGTTTATTTATAAAAAAAAATTAAATAAGAGTTATATAATGCCATACACACTATTGCATAGGAGTCTACATAATATTAATTATTACCCTAAAATTACACACCTTTTGTTTGCGTCTAAGTCCTACAGAAATAGGTAGCTGTACATTAACTGACGAAACATCAGATTGATATGAATAATGACTGAATCGATCCACTATGTCAACTGATTTACACTTTGTGCTGCGTATGAAACTTGGATGTTTTGGAAATATTGCTGTTATTGGCAAAGATTCTATGCTGGTCTCCTCATCAATATTTATGATGTACCTCTCACCTTCTATCTTGTCACCAATTGATATCTAAAAATAAACAGAGTTCAATAAATAATTAATAATGATATTTAGCGTAGCAAAATAATACTTTGCAATGTTTTATGAATAACTGTTAAAGATTTAGTTTTGTCTAATATTATTATAAAACGTTAACAATACCTTTGTTGGATTTAATATGACATCTTCCAATTTAGCCATTTTGTCATCAAAGAGAACTGCCTACAATTATTAATCACATTCATACATTCATTAATTTCATTTACTTTAAAATACTATCATTATGCGTTTATATATTTAAAATTGAATAAAAGAATGCTGACTAAATTAATAACCCTAAATATTCCAAAAATTAAATGAATCCCTGAATGTTCTTGAAAAATAGCATATAAATAAGTGTTGAACTGAAATAAATACAGATATAGAAGTAATGAAATTTGTCACAATGTGTTTCGGAACCTTTACGACATCAACCTAAGCCAATGTCTACATGGTTGATATAAGAAAAAAACTAGACATCTACTATGTACAAAACTAAGCATCTTACTTTATGACTATTAGAAAACACTTGCAAAGTACCATCTTTCCATATTTTAGCCTTTTTGGCTGTCTGGCATGTGTATAGAACCTACAAGCAATTATAAAAATTATATACAATCAATCAATTATTATATACACTGTATAATCAATATATCCTATTATAATAGTACCAATAGCATAAAAAATCTCATTCAAAAAGAAATCTGATGAAGTAACTATGTAATGGACATAAGTCTAGAATCAATGTGGAAAGTATATACTAAAAAATCGCACTAAGAGTGATTTTTACTTAGAATAAAACTATAAATTACACTTTTATAAAATATTCATGTATAGGACCTACCTTAAATCCAGCAGATGTGGGTCTAGACATATTTCAATGAAAATTTCAATGCAAGTTTTGAGTTTTTTTATGGTTTTCCAATTTCGACAAAAGGTTACTGTTATGTTAATTAGTTAATAAATGTGTCGTATCAAATTGTTGTGAATTTTTTATTTATTTTATAAATATCGCCCCCTGGACAGTGGACACCCACCATTCCTTCCACCATAATAAATCATGTGCTCGCCCCTCAAATGTTATGTGGTCAAAATGTGACAAATATTATTTTAAAAAAGCATTAAAAATACAATAAAATCAATGAAAAATAAAAAATTCGTCTGCACTTCAGCTGTCCTGACATTGTACTGACAGTATTATTTTACATTTTATTATTTTACATTTAGCTGTACAATTTTTAATTTCATAAAAAAGTGAATTATAGAGAAGGGGTTGTGGGGGGGGGGGGGTACTGTTTAATGGAGTGTTCCTCAATTATAAGGAGTGAGGGGGGGGGAGTGGTTTCTACTAAACTCAAAGACTTAATTTAGTGATAAAATCTAATAAGTTAGAATTCGAATTAGTAAAAAATAATTCTGGCATGCATTTGGAATTACGACATGTATCTTGAGATCAAAAATTCAGTGATAATCTAAAAAAAGTAGGCGTATACTTAATTTATCAGATAAATCTCCCCACAGCTCCCCCCTCCCCCCCATCCACTGTGAAAATCTGGCCACGATAGAGTTAAATATAGGCTTATAACAAAATAAGAGACAACGAGTGTATTTAAATGACAGCAACATTTTAATTCATTTAAAAACAATTAAACTAATCTATTAAATGAATATAGTACAGGCGCAGGTCGGTGAGTACAAGCCTAACACATTATTAAAAGTTGCATTTTAGTAATAATTGTATGTAACAATTGTTTTATAACATGACACAATAATATTATTAGTTATATTAATTAAGTTTTTAAGCAATATGCCCATATTACAATAGCCTATAATTAGGCCTATAATACATCACTTTTAAAAATTAATCATCACAATCGCGCAGTGGGTGATCATTTTAGATGATCACCAAGAAACTCAAATATATATATATATAATATATTATTATATAATATATTATCATTTACTCAAATATGAACAAAGAACATGTCAATGAAATTTAACAGCAGAATAATACTAATTTATACATCATTTAAAAACTGAAAATATTCATTTCTGTAACATTTGAAACTTTTATAAATAAAACCTGTTGAGAATAATTTAAAAGTTGATATTTTATAATAGCATTTA
>JAQIXG010006071.1:0-10702 GCA_034700105.1 Oconnorella tubifera
AGAATCGCTAATTCGATTAACTTCAAATAAAGAGAATCGAACAGATATCAAAGATTTTTTATATACAACAATCAAAATGAATAAAATATTAAATTGAAATAAAAATCTAAAACTTACAGTTGGCTTACAGATGCGCATATATAGATGTTGATACATTTATTTTGTTAATTTTTGTTAATTTTTGTATATTCTTTGTTATATATATATTTATAGATACACAGTAAATTACATCAATAACTGTGTTACTGATGTAATGTGCTGGAAATAATTTAATAGATGGTTAAATGCATTAATGGTTCAGTAACATCTTTATATCTTATATACGCTTAGAAATTAATACGAAACCATTTGGCCAATTTTGTTGCAATTTGATCATTTTTATTTCATATTTGACGAGTTAGCTCAAATTGAAGAAACGCAGATATAAAATATCTCTGGCAGGTGTTGTGCAGCAGCTCTATGGCAGGTGTAACAGTTGTACAACGTATCTGGTTCATGTTGTGAGCAGCGAGTTAAACCGTATATTATATTCATCTCAATTATTAACGTGAGGTGAAATCTACGTATGCCTGCTGCCATATTCTAGCAAGTAGTGGAATGCTCTATACAGAATTGTCTCAAACTTGATTGTGCCATCATTCATTCATTCATGAATGATTGATTGTGCCATGCATATAATTTATAGCACAAATGTGTGAAAAAAATTTCATTGTTTTTACCTTAAGTAGCGATAAATCGTCCGGTGGTCAATAGTCTGATGATCAATTGTCCGGTGATCAATCGTCGGTGATATATCGTCTAGTGATCAAGCGTCCCATACAGTCCACAGATACATTTTACTCCAAAGTTCACATGTCTGAGTTTTCCTGCTTTGATATTATTTAAACATAAAGCGTAGCCTAACTTGTGTCCGAAATAATATAGTATACTCCAATATTATGATTACCTTTATCAAGTTGAGCTTTGTTAATACATTAATAGGAACAATTATCATCGCTCTGTATAATAACACTTACATTAATTGAAAAATCTTCTTATTCCAAAGAATTTTATAAATTGTGTCGTAACACGACTGCAATAGATTTATCACCGGTTTGGATTGTGACATTTCAACATCAATAACAGTGACCGTGTAAATCATATTACACTAGTCATGGAGGATCCGTGGAATTGGTGGAAGAGGGGGGTAGACAAACCCATCCATAGGCCTCTTATTTTGTAATTTTTTTTACTATTTAGTAGAGAAAAGTTGCTATTTTCTGGGAATATTGACCCAAAATTTCAACTCCTAAATGCACGCCTATTTAATTACGACAGTAAACAATGAGTATTATCAAAAAGTATTTCACTGCTATTGACAGCAGTAGGCCTGCACTATAGGATTTGACGTTTGTCGCTTCCCTCTATATTTAAGCAATATCTTACTCCTCGGCGTCACGATCCTTTGTCGCCTTTATCTTAAGAACAAAAGTTGCTGGATGCATGAAGATTAAGTCATGTCACGATCCCATTAGATGAAATGGGATCGCTGTGTCGTCTTTTCCTCAACTATTTCTTAACCGGTTAACGTGAGGTTATTTTCAATCGTCGTCGATTCGTCGATTTAGCTTCTTGTTCTTCACAGTCATTACCGTGATTAAAGTAACTGTTGTACTTTAAATCTGTTGCTAAACGTTGATTAATGATAATCAAAAATATATATTCTTCTTATTCACATGTAAAAGTTAATGCTGGAAAGCTGATCTCACGGGGATTGATTAAAATCTGTTATAGAGCAATCTTTATTCTTAATTCATTCGCAGACTTTGTCATGTCTGAAAAATTGCAATTTTTATATTTATATATTAATATTAATTAACTGTAAAAGGGATGTGATCCTGTTTTTATGTTTATTAAATAACAGCATTGTTTGACTTAAATCGATAGAACTTAACAATTACTAATGTAAACTAATAAGCCAAGAATACCACCGATTTTTTAGGTGTTTTATTGTGATATTATTAAAATTATTTCAATTTTATGCATACTGGCATAAGAAGACAATGACTTGGGATCTACAGTCATATACAGAGGTCTATAAATAACCATTAAATTTATTATTTCTAAATGTTATATAAGTAAATATGTTATGTAAGTCCAGTAACATCGACTAATGATGCTGTGCGCCTACATAACAAAATGGACTTGAGTACATAGATAAAGTGCACATATCTACATTAAATTTGTAGATAATCATTTCGACTTAAGTAAAAAACATCTTTAAAGACTTGTTTACAATAAAGAGTGCTTGAAAGCACTGTAATCAACTTAAGTGCAGCTCTCATCTTAAGCAAGATGCTAGGCGCTAGCTCTCACTGCCCGAGGTCACGATGCATGGGCACTATCAGAGTCGATGCTCGGTCTGGCAGCAGACCGCTACTCAGCCTTCTCTTTCTTCGATTCTATTACATGTATATTTATGCTTTCTTCTCTCTGTCATAAATCGTCGGCTCGTTTCTAGACAACTTCGCGGTTTGACTATTGATTGTTCATTGACATTAGGACAATAAGCGAATATCCACCTATTATATTTATGTTTTTGAATGTTTTTCAGATAAAATCTATTACCTAAATACTAAGGTCGGACATATGCTAAATTGCTAATGATATATAGCAGAGATTGCGACCAGTATGTCTGAATGTAACAAGACTTAGTGTTTATGACGTTTAATTCTATAGACTAGGCCGGTGTAGGAGGTTCAAAGCATTCCTCAGTTTCACAATAACATCCCCCTCTGATTAAACCTAGATGTGAAAAGGGATTTATGTTTAAAATCCTAATCATAACTCTATATAGTCCCTATCCCTAACACTTACACTGAATCTGATTTTTACATATGTCTTTTAAAATCTTTAAGATATATATTAAAATTACCGAGTGTTTGTGTGGTCTGCAGAGGCTCCGGGACGTTTTTGAAAGTGGGGATGGCAAAACAATTTCCTAAAATATGATCTGATGACGTTTTCTTGTTTAATTGTCCTTCCTTGCCTTGTAGAGACTATTTCATTTTTTTCTAGGCTATTACTAATTATATTTTATTATTATTAATTATTACAATTCATCACTACTACGAAAATGGAGACATAGACCCACTCCCCTGTCCCCTTCATTGCCCTGGTGTTTTACATGTATTACATGACCTACTCTATTAAATTAAATTGTGTAGTTAGCTTTGTTATAAAGATATATAGAGATATATCTGTTTAATCATTATGTCATTACCAATTAAATAAGGTTATTGGTAGTTTTTAATTTCTAAAATCTATTTTCAATAAATTTTGTCTTCGTAAGCAACGATTACTTTTGAATGCACATACAGCACTGTTCTTAACGACTTCAAGTACTAAATAACCAAAATATTATCAGTCTCAAAAACGTGATTTTCTCGGATTCAAAATGCAAACAATCAACTAAAGTTCATATTGTGTTTCGAACTGAAGACGCAATAAAAAGCGATTTAATGCCAGATATCTGTGATATCTGTTAACCAATTTCCATCGGTCGGTGGCAGATCGAACATTACCAGATATTCGTCTAGAGGAAACGAATGTCTCCAATTTTGCACAATTCTCAATTTAAACTAGACCCGCAATTTTCGCTTGTTGATTCCCATAGCGACACTTAGGGAATCTTTCAACTTGTTGGCATAATTCTTGTAAAGCTGTAATATTACTTGAGTGTAATGCAATTTGTTGATTTGATGCGAGCAGTAAATGAGCTATAAGACAGAATGATACTAGTTATTTTACGTCATTACAGCATCTGAATTGCGTGATATGATGATTGCATTTTTACCACGCTTTACTCTTTAAACGTATATCGTTAACTTATTTAACCCTTGACTGCGCATTATGCATACTAAATTGTAATGTCGCTCTAATCAATTTTATACTTCAATAAATATTAGCACTGAATAATACATAGCTGTTTAGTAATTGCAATGTGACAATAAATTCTTTATCTAAATTACATTTAAATCTTAACAGTTAAGATTTAAAAAAATTTGATTCCACAAATGCCGTTATATATTTAAAATTATCCATTTAATTTAAATAGAATCAAGCTAAGTATACGATTTTGTAGAAATTCAATGGTTTTTAAATTCGCACTCAAAGTTACCATTAGATTCGATAAAGTTAAGCATAAACTCATCAGTATTGATTTGTAAACTTGGTTAGAACACTTAGAAATTATTGTAAACTTAAATAGGATACCGGTACAAAGAAAATTATATTATTTAAATTTGACTAACATTTATGGGGTTAACTAAATATAATTTTGGATTGCTTCATTAGTTTAATATAACGAACAATAGCATGTAATATTTTGAGAATATATTACTGAAAGTTGTGTTATTTATATAGTGATTAATTGCAAGATTAAATGTTGTTGTAGATATCGATGCGCATTACAAAATGTTTTCACCTGAACAATTAAATCAACCGATTCTACCCCGTGCCATTATAAAATCAGGGTGGTACAAAGTATGCAAAAAATATATACCTCAACACGAAGGAGAACTTTCACTAAGTATCGGTGATTTCATAACATCAGTTAGGGATCTTGGGAATGAGTGGTGCCTCGGTAGAAACGAAAACAGTGAAGGACTTAAAGTTGGCATATTTCCATACAGCCATATCATTCCAGTTACCTCTGTAAAAACTGAAAGAGTGATTGATAGAAAGATTGCAGAAACAGAATTTTCAACTCCACACAGAATTAATGCCCATGGAATAGATTGCAAACAAGAAGATAAAGCTATCAAATCAGTATGTAGCGCGTCAACTATATTGCCTCCAGCTATTGATATTGAAAACAGTGACATATCAGTTAATACAACATCTGGATTGAAAGATTTATCTGCGAGCCTGCCATCATCGCATATTAAACAAAAACATGCTTGCGATGAAGATCTTAAGATTTTGACTAATATCAGCTATAGCCTACTTCCAACTCCTAGAGAAGAATGCTGCAGAAAATCACATAAACCCCATTTAATAGTGAAACCAAATCTAGACAAAGTTTCTTTAAATACTGACAGAAGATATGATTATAAAAACTTACACGTGGGAAGTGAAGTCAACGATGAAACTCAACAATCAATTGGGTCAAATCTCTGGAATTGCGATATTGCTCCAAATAGTACCGATGCTTGTTTTCTTTCAAATATAACTCCACATTGTTCAACGTCTTCACAGTCTCCTTGCGGCAGTATGCTTCACAGTATGACCGACTCCAGTACATTGATATCAAATTCAAATAGAAGACATTCTAGAACTTTTTCTCCTCTTCCCGAGTTGCCAGAATCTTCTTTAATTCCACCGCAGCAAATTGGGAGTGTTACACAAATGCATATGGTTAGACATTCTGCAGGACAAGATTTTCAACTGGAAAACTTGCGTCACATTCATAATCATATCTATTTGAATGACTCCAGTTTACAATCAGAGTATAATTTTTCAAATGATCAAAGAAATCTTGCTCATTCAAGGCATTTTCAATCCATTCACATGCCATCAGAACAGCATTTCTCTGCTGCATATAGACATCCTGTGAGTACCAAAGAACTTCGTTATCTTACTGGTGAGCACTGTTCGTGCAGCCATGGAATAGCAATGAAGAGATCAGACTCATCTCCACCAAGTCTTGCATATTTCTGTAATGACAGCTCTCAGAACTCAGGGAAGAATAAATCGGGTCACAAGAATAGAACTCGTAAGATTGCTGATTGTGGCGCTCAGCAAGTGAAGTATAACAGAAGTCCATCGGTGGATGAAAGTAGTCTACTGTGTCGTTTAATAGTCTGCATTGCTTTCTCAATTCTTGTTGGTCTTCTCATTTTACTTTGGATGGTTTTTCATTTGGATTATTTCTTTATGACTGCAGTATTAACATCCTCAGTGGTCGCATTACTTCTCTGTCTACTAATATTTGCCTCAAAACTCGTGCGCTGCGTTGCGGCACTGTTGCTTCCCAGTTTAGCCACAGGTAGAGGACAAATGTCATTTTCCTTATTTCTTTGTGGGTATTTGCTGACTGGTCCTGTTACAAATATATATGTAAACATGGAAGAAGTATCGCGATCCATGAGTTGCAATTCGGAGCGATCATACAATCAAACGATGATACTATTGAAGCCTTTCGATGAAATGATGCTTCATCTCAACACAACTATATGGACTCTGCAGGATTCTGCCTACAACGTGACGGATAGAATGCAGCCCCTCGAGAAGGAACTTGGCGCTATTGAAATGGATGTGCACAACAGCAGAACACAGCTTTTGGGAACTAGAAAGGTATTTCTAATGAATCCATCGATTAAATTTATAAAAAAAAGTTTCTGGTGTATGTTTAAATGAATATAGCATTTATTATCCATATATGTATTATGTATACAATTATCCGTGCATGCATAATGTAAGTATAAGTGAATCATTCAGGTAACTAACATTATGGTAATGCATACTTCAAAGATTTCATCACTGTATGCAAACATTAATAATGAATTATTTAGCCATTATTTTTTTATGATTTCTGATGTATAGTGATTCTAAGAAACGAAAATTGTTGAAAAATCCTATACTTGCTTCAGTTTCATAAGTTGAATTATTTATATTTTATTCTTAAAACCATACTGTATTTTAACCAATGATTGTATAATCATAGCTTTATTATCTATGTATGTATTATGCGTGCATTCATAGGTACTGTATGCATTGTAAATATGTAATTATACAGATAGTAATATATAGACCACAATGGATAAAATCAATATATAATCCAGTCCCGTACAGTAACTTACTATAAATATATTGAATAGTTGAATAGTCAACTTTCTTTAGGCTTGCAAACAAATAATAAAACGTCCGAACACAAACTGATAGAAAAAGAATACGTAGCAATTCAATAGTCAATTAAAAAAGAAATACTCGAATGGTGCTCGAAGTGCGGCGCAACCAACAGATATTAGAGTAGATACGTTAACAGGCGTAATTAAAGCAGTATGGTAGAACGTCGGTGTATGTTTTGATATTTCTATAGAACTTTAGGCTTTTCAATAGCTCACTGAATGTTTAGAGAAATAAAACAACGGTAATATGTAGTCTATTCAAATTAAGTGTAAAATAAGTAAAGCTACCAGTGCAGGGAAGAATTATAGGCAGATTTTTAGTAAGATTTAAACTAAAAAGTTAAAAGGCTGTTCGGTTGATTGAAAATAGGCTTACTAAGTTTCTGGTCTTTTAGAAAAAAAATAGAAATTTAGATATCTTTAGAATTTAAATATCATTGTCATTTTATGTATAATACCTTATTTAATCAGTTTATTTTCATTTAGAAAATTTTTACAATATAGATAGAAAATCTTGATTGGCCCCTTGGTCAAGACTAGTTTCGTTTTCAAAATTTTGGTTTAAATGTCAGAAATTTATAATTTTAAGAAACTGCAACTCTTCTATAGCACTTAAACATCTCTCCTGTAGTAATGAAATGAATTTCATTTGATTTAATTTTTGAACCATTATTGTGTAATGCAGACGTGCAAGACTTTGATTGAGCGAGCATACAGCGCGTGTGACTCGGGGATGCATCATGCCCAGAGTCAGTGTTTGGGTGTGATGACCGCTCTTGGTAATGTCTATCATCACGCGAGGGATGTCCTTGATCGAATCAACCCAGACCGCTGGGCGCCAAGGCAAACTTTTCTCCACAAAAAACGACAGATCATGCCTTCTAATTCAAGGTATTGTAAGTTTGCAATGCGGTATCTACTATCTATGTCAGTCTATTGCATGTAAAAACAGATACTTTATTTTATTGTCATTCTAACAATAAGCTATCGTCAGGACAATATTATTATAATGTACATTAAATTAAAGATTTAACTTCACATGAAATCACCGAAATAGTGCTGA
Source organism: Oconnorella tubifera (assembly GCA_034700105.1). NCBI lineage: Eukaryota > Metazoa > Annelida > Clitellata > Enchytraeida > Enchytraeidae > Oconnorella > Oconnorella tubifera. The sequence goes on from JAQIXG010006071.1 coordinate 7,954, forward strand.
TAATGGGGCATATGTAGGCCTAATTGCGCTCCTTATTATAGTTTAAAAATAAAGTTTGATTTAAAGTTCGTTTTCAAAACTATCAAAATAAGTCAAATTAATATAAATATAATTTCTGAAAGATTAAAAAGAAAATGTCAAATGACTATAGACTTTTAATACTGCTACTTGTGCACATTAATTGAAATTTATTTGAATTTTAATCAGATTGATATTAAAATTAAAAAATTGATTGGAAAGCTCAAGTCATGTATCATTGTCATTGTATTATTAAAAAGTCACTAACTAATAAATTACTTTTATGTAGAGGTTCTGATGAATTCAAGCTATCCCAAGAAAACAATAATATCTGTGAGCCTCTAAACACCAGTCAAGTTTGTCATACACTGGTCGACAGCGATTTTCTTTGTTTGACTTCTCTATGGGCTGGTGAAGCCATACAGGAGGCCATCAATTTAACCCAAAGAACCATGAGATCATTACATGGGGCACTCCGTTTCTACGTTTCAACGGAACCTTATAGTGTTTCGCGAAGAAATGCATCTATGGCAATACTCAACATCCGAAGAAAGGTTTACGAAGAGTTCCATCAAAAAACTTCCACATTTCACCTTATCATCGGCATTCTGACCAAACTAGTTCCACTATCAATCATTCTTCTCATCAGTGCATCATATCTTCATTTGAAGTATTTTATCTGTTACGACTCGTATGATAATATATACATCGGAAAACGGATCATTGCTCTAGATCAGAAAAATTCACTAGTTGCTGGTGAATCAACATTACCAATGAAGAAATATGAAAGAAGATTTTTTGTTGACTGCAGTCAGACTGGCTTGAGCAACTGCGAAAATAATTTATATCGCAAAGGAGCATGCATAGTGGTATTAAGTTTACTCACATCTCTTACTTGTTATGTTTTTGACTATGTACTTTACTGGATATTGGTAGTTGTGGAGGGGCAAGGCAAACAGGACAAAATTAGTTCAATGACCAAAAGCAATGCAAATATCAGTATCACAGGCGAAGGTTTAATTGTTGAACTGCTACAAATATTTCTAAATGGTTTCCAGAATACACGTAGTATAGACCCAACATTCCATGTGCATGTTTCCCATGTTTGTCTTCCGTCTCCTGTGGCGCCATCTTTATTAAATCTCTTTGTTATCAGTTTACTGTATGTCATATTTATTCTCATAGTGCTGCTAAAAGCGTATGTATTTCGTTTGCGAAATAATATAACCGCCTACTTTTACAATGAACGAGATAGAATTCGTTCAATTTATCTGTATCAAGTTATATCTATGCATCGTCATAGACATTCTTTTCTACATCATGTTGTGCGCAGTAATTTAGAACGGTTAGAACTCCAGAGTCTTGTCAGCTTGAGGCACAAGTTGATGGTTACAGCCACTAGGTGCTTAATGCGAAGCGGTGGAAGGGTTCGATTAAAACCTTCAGTTTGTCTTGTCTGTTTGTGTCCGCAACATCAAACTTTTATATATTGTGAGGTGAGTGAATGCAAGGGCGTATATTGTGTGGATTGCTATGAAGATTTAAAGAGTGAATGTCCATTATGTGTGTATATAGCAGCAGACGATGATGATGCCGATGATAATGGACTCGAGCTCTATAGTACATCTACTAAGATATGCTTGTAATATATTAAATAGGGCTGTACCGAATAGTAGTTTTCACTATTTGTCTGAATACGAATTCAATGTTGTTTGAAATAAAATATTTTTGCCGTAGGCCTAATAATATTTGAATCAAATATTAAATTGCCTAGTAATATTTGAATCAAATATTAAATTAATAATAACCTGAAGAAATGTACAAGTTTCAAAAGTAACTAGACTAGTAACTAGAGCATTGTAAAAGTGTTAGGGTGTTATATCATCCCAGTACGCGAGTTGACTCATCCCAGTAGACGAGACCTAAGTAGGCGAGATCCCCAGTAGGCGAGATTCAGTAGGCGAGATTCCCAGTAGGCAAGATTCCCAGTAGGCGAGATTCCCAGTAGGAGAGTTCCCAGTAGGCGAGTTGACTCGAAGCCGTTATGATTAAACAACCAGCTGCTGTGGCCATAAGAAGACTTACTTGGCACAAAATTTTAGGTCTACTATTCGTATTCGATCGCATCAAACTATTCGACCAAATATGAATAGTTCATTTATCACACTATTGGACCTCGAAGCATATAAGAAGTGAATATTCAGTACAGCCCTAATGTTAATATAAGTTTTGTATTTTATAACTACAGTAAGTGTTTCTTATGTTGCACGCAATGTTTTTCAATACTAATAATTAATGAGAATTGCAATTTTTAAACTTCGTATTGAGTATTCATTATAACATAATTCAAATTAATTAAATTAATGTATATAATAAAATGAGGCGAGAGCTTATAGTTAATTAAAATAATAATTATTTATAGTAAATTAAATTATTATTTATAGTAAATTTTACAGATTATTAAAAAAATTTATAAATAAATTATTAACAATTGTTATTAATAACTTATTGTGAGAATTATATTAAATACGCAATCTAATGTATTGAAGAAGTTAATGCAAATTTGCATAATTTCAAAAAATGGATCAAAAACAATTTGTACTACATATTTTTTCTGATAGTGGTACAAAATCTATATCTCCATTACATATTGCTAAGGGAGCATCCATTAAGGACGTCCCCTAAGAGGGGGGGGGAGGGGGTTTCTACAAAGGGGACATATGGGGACAAT
>JAQIXG010006072.1:0-10702 GCA_034700105.1 Oconnorella tubifera
TATATACAGAGCCACATAAAACGCCCAAGATTTAATTTTTAATATCTATTGAGTTAAATTAAGAGTTTATTTCCAATATTTATTGAAATACAGAAAGAAAACTCAATATCGTGGCCTATAATAATTCTGTAATGTTTGTATGCCCGTCTCAAACGTGAATCATAGAGGTTATAGCAGATCTGTGATCTTTGTTTGTTCTTCAAAGTCTCTGTTTGAGATTTTAAGACACGTGCGAGAAGTAAATAAATCTAAACTGAGATTATTCATTTTGCTGACACAAGCGAGCTATTATCGTGACAGAGTTGAAAATTTTTAAGTACCTTAATTGTATCACAAAGTGCAGGCCTCCGTAATTATAGGCCTAGGCCTGCGTAATTTAAACAGATTTAATTTAAAGAGGTTATGAATGTGTCATTCTACGAGAATATCTTAAATATTAAATTTGATTTTGCATGATTACATCTTAATATTTAATTGTTGTATCAAAACTAAGATTTGACGACTGTTAGTGTCAAGATCTAAAGATTAACGGTTTAAGATCTATATTCAATAATATTGAACTATTTTAATTTGAAGTACAAGGGGAAATTGTTTCTGTCATAACAATTTTTCAAATAAATAAAAACCCTTTAGTTTATACTGTTTATTTTAATGCATAGTTCACATTCAATCGCTGGCTGGCGTAGATAACTTATCTCGAAATGTTTCCATTTGAATGTGATCTTTTAAATAATTAGTTACCATAATTTGTTCATAAAAGAAATAGTAATATCCTAGAAATATTATTAGTACAGTAGTATCGGTAGCCTACTAGTGTGATAGCATTACAAGTATCCACTAAGCCTATATGTCTATAGGTATACATACTACGTACTTACACATAGCTTTATTTCAAAACTTTTCATCATCACAATTCGTTTAGTGTTTCTTTTTACGCAATAAATAATTTCCTTTCAACACTGTTTTGGAATATCTTTTGTATCTTTATGAATAAAATAAATAAACGTTATACTCCAATGTTTATCTTTCTTGCGTATACGATTCCTAAATAATCATTTTTATAGTAGGCTATAAGTAACCTTTATTATAACATGCTTAAATTAAAAGCGAGATAAATTTGACGACTTTTTCTAGAAAGATCGTAAAAAACAAAGTTTTATACCAACATTTTCCGGTTTCATTTTCCCTTCGCTAGCGTAGTAGCAGTACCGCTAATTCCCCGCATAATTGAACATTCCCAACATTTCCCGAGTTAGCGTTCGTCGTAAATTGATTTTCCGTGACGTTCTAGTATACGATGACGTTTGGAAGGCAATATGTTACGGACCGTGACAATACATTTATTGCAAACTCAGTTCGTACGAGTTCGATACTCGATCACAATGTTGCGACCATTGTTTGCGAGCGAGGCACTTAACTATTTGTGGAAAACATTATATAATCGACAGAGAGGGTGTAAGGATTTTTAAGGAAAAAAATAATAATTAAAGATTAGTAATGACTGCAATGATAATAAATGAGATTCAATGATAATAAATTAAATATAGTAAGATATGAAGTTTCATTGAATTCATATATAATTATGGTTAGCTTTTTATGGAAAAAGTTGCTTAAGGACCTCCGAGTTATGCTTAATATCTCTTTATATTAAAATTATAATACGAATTATTTAATTGTCTTAATTGATGGTCACGCCAAAAGAAAGTTGCCGATCGACTTTGTTTTTTTACTTAAATTAAACACAAAAAAGAACAAAACCTTTATCATCATTTACTCGCTTTATTTTAGTGTCAGGAGTTAATGTATCAAGACGAGACTTATTGTCTACACAATTTTTATTGGAAGCAGCGCGGGGGGGGGGGAGGCCTGGGATGGATCAATCACTCGTTTCCCTTTAGTCAACTGAAGCACTTAAGTCATTCCTGCGCGTGGTTGTGGTCCGTGTTGATCCCGAAAGGAGACAGATGGACTTGAAATGAATGGACTTTAGTGTTTGCAGTGGAATCGAGGCTAAATGAAATTTTATCCATTCCATAAGCGTAGAATTTTTTTGAATAAATCGACGCAAAGAAATTGGTAATTAACTCTTAGCTTTAGGGTTTGGGTTAGGGTTGAAGTTAGAGGCTTGTTAAAGTTGAAGATAGAGTTATGTGTAAGATATAGGGTTGGTTAGAATTCAAATTGCTTAATAAATTTTCGAGTCAATTTGTCGGGTTAATGCGTATATGCCATTTGATACACATGTATGCCACAAGTTAATATATACTCATTTTGACCATTTTATTTGAATGCATCTGCAGAATTTGTTGCCATTTCGTCAAATGACGATATGCTACAGGTATGTTTTATGCAATTTGACGATTGCATCACAGTATATTTTATCTGAAAATCACGATCAACTAGTCCTAGTATTCATTGTGCAATGCAACTTCTAAACAATTTGTAATTTCGAATCTCAGAATGCTATAAATATCAAAATGCTAAATTAATATCTGTAAATATATTTGAAGTGAATAATTTCAGATGGCCTAGTTTCTACATCCCTCGATATTTAATAAAGTTTAATTCCTAGAATACATCAAAATCTGGCTCTGCATAACAAATATATCAACAATATCAGTTGATTTGTACACTAAAAGAGCATACAGCAACCAGTTGAACCGTTAAACAGATAAGACATCGCGACTATCAAATAAATTGACTTAGAAAAGACAATTGACATAATGTGCAGAGATGCCTAAAATATCGCTGTATAGCGGACAGTAATCGTTCCCTGTTTACACGTGTCATTGGGGTGACTCGATTTTCAAAAATCTGATTTCGAATCATGCGCATAAAACTGGCATAAAATCTAAATCCCTTGAGCTGTCATTTCTCCGTAACTTGTCCCTCATGTCTAAGGAATGGGAGAGATACAGTACAGATTTGTATTGGTAATAAATGCTAGGCTTATATAAATGTTTAATAATATTCTATAATGTGATTTCATTTGAGAAATAGGGTTAATCCGGATTCTGGAAGGAATTGGCAACATCAAGTGCTGTACTGAGGTCGACTAGATCAATTGGCTTTAGCAAAATGATATTATATATTTAATCGTGATTCGTGACCGGACAAAAATTATGTCCCCAGATAAACTGTTCCGTTGGGTTATTTAACCAATAAAAACCTGCGAGATTCTTCATTTAAAGAAGTGTATCATATATTGTGTATGCAGTAATGCTAAATTGATGCAATGAAAAACTGATAAAACCAGACAGAAGAGTACAATTGCAGAGAAGCGGGTGATAAACTTCAACATTCATGAAGATATTATATTTTTCAGATTTTTGCATCAAATATTCAACCTTCTGTATACTATAACATGTATGAAAAAATGTTATAGTATATACCTTTAGTACATACCTCCTGCAGTTAAATTATTCTCACAATAAATGAAGTGCAAGTTATTTAAAATCGTGTAAATAACTTAAATTTATCATCAATTTTCTACAATCTTGTTTCATTAATTTTTTTTGTGGAATCAACAGAAAATTCTTATAAATACCAAAGATATATTGTTACAAACTATAAGAAACGCCCAGAGTCTGTAGTTTACTCTGTCCCAGAGGGAGGGAGACTTATGAGAAATAAAGTAGAGCGCTAAACGAGATTCTGCCAAGTCAAGCAGCCGGTAATATGTCCCCTGCGATCCCCATTCGCTTGCAATACAAGGTCGGTATCGGGGCTTACATGGCAATTGAAACGCAAATCATTCGGCTATCTAGCTCTAAACGTGGCAAGAATAGCATCAAGAATAAGATGTCGGTTATTGTAAAAAATATTCTATTTATTGTGCGCTATTTATTTGTTTGAGTGTGTGTTTAGTTTATTAATTTCATTAGTTATGGTAACATCAGCTAATGCATAGAGAGTAGAACTGAAAGTAAAACAAGGTTTATATTTTTGGAGAAAAACAGTTTTATTACAATTTGATATATGCATGCACGTTATTTTACTTTAGAAAACCCTACGCACATTTATAAACATCTCATAAATTAAAAATATAATTTTAAATACATATTGTATACTCAGGTGCGTATAAATACGCATGTGTATACATAGGTGTGTTTAATATTAATATTGCTCTTAACAGCAGACCTTAAAATAAAATTACAACTATTAATGAAAGAAGTGTAAATTTACATTATGTACTTTTTTTAATTTTAAGTAAATTCTTTTGAATTTACAATAAATTTTAAATAAATAAATGTAAATTCAAATTATTTTACTATTACTATTTACAGTTATCTACGACAAGACGTCAATAAACGATACAGGCGTAAAAACGCATATCTTTTTTGTTACGTTATTTTAATACCTCACGTTGATGTTTAAATCGCCCTTGAATGAGGCGAGTTAAAACGCCGATCAAAGCACTACTACCCGTGATGTATCGATCTAGCGGACTCAGTCTTCAGACTCTCGCTCAGTAAGTTTACGATGTAGCAGTTCATGAGCGTAATGATATCGATTCGAAGTCGAAACACGACCGCTCATGCGTGGCGGCACGTTTTCCGTTTGCGCCCTTTACGGAAAAAGCACGTAGCGATGCGCCCTTGCGAATTTTATTGAACCGTTCATCGTGTTCGATGATTTTCGTGTCTGCCTAGTGAATCGGCTTTGATTGCGCTTCCTGTCAGTCTAGCTGTGTTTTTGCGTAGACGTGTGCGTGTTGGTGTGCTTGTTTGTGTGATGGAATGTTTTGAAGAGTTTGATATCGGATTAAATTGTTTAGATCGTATATTGTTTTATTAATTTCAATGGTAACGGTTCTTTTTACTTATTATTACACATACAATTATTATATGTCTAACTTTAGTCAAGACTCTTTAGAGAAGTGTACTCTGAAGTGTACTCTTGTAATGACTTTACAAGACTCTTTAAAGCTATGTACTCGGACTTTATACGTCCAGGTGGAAATCACGGAGAGCTTACTATTTTACAACTAGATGCACCCTTTAGTAAGACGTTAAAATTGACAGATACGTCTGAGATACGATCTTTCATACAATACGTCAATCCATGACGCTAAACTTAACATAACTTTTAAGATATATCGACTGTATTCAAAAAAAAGCATGAGAATTTTTATAAAAAATACAATGAGTATTTTACTAATATAAAATAAGAAAGAATTTGTTAAAGTAATATATTTTGAAACTCTTATTTTTGTTAGTTTTCAATTACAGTATGAAACAAATTGAATCTAACTGTAGTTTTTGTCTCGCCACGATTAAACTGTAACGTTTTTATATGTATGCTAGAAACAAACAGGTCAATGTTTTCAAGGTCATTCTTTCTGTAGGAAGAGGACTGACCTTGTGAGGATTGATGCAGGACTTGACCTCTGGTCGGGTCAAGAAGGTCGAGCGCTAAGAATGTCTCTGAAGGTTAAGCGTATCTGAAACAATTTGAGCATTTATTACAGTGGAAACAATGCAGAAATGGGAATTAACTCATTGAATACCGATATAGCCATTTGTATACAGCAATCCAATGAAGATTATTAAGGAAATACTGCATTAAATAATGAGTTAGAAATTGAAGATGAAAGGAAGAAGTATTATCAAGTGAAATAACGACAGAATAAAAATGATCGGTTGTTTACTATAATTGCGATACAGCTTTAGATTGAAATTATTTAATGAGTGAAAAGATACAATAAAGTAAAATTAGATTCTAAAATGACTATTAAGAATATGAGAACAGATGACAGATGATCAATTTTATTTTAAAAATAGCCTGAGAGAATTAATTAGAGATGAAAGTTTTAAGAGTAAAGCTTTAATTTAACTTTAGCTTTAATTCTAACATATTTTGCATAATCTTTAAAGCTTTAACGTAAGAAATTTTTTAGATAATATTTTTAAATAATACGTATTATGCGTACAGCCTAGGCAGGAATATTAATGTATTAATGTCATGCGAAAACATTATCTAGTTTAACAAATAAAGGAAAATTGAAAACCAAAAAAGTTTCAAAACAGAAAAACGATGTCACCGATTAATGACATATTATTCAAAACATTTTTGAAACTTCTTTTTGTCGACTTAACAACGAAAAAAAAGAAACGATTTATAACGATTAGCAGTTAGTCGTCTTAAAAGATCATAACTTACAAAGATATTAAAAGAAATTCTTCAGAATTATTTTTAATCCATCCTAAAGCAATTGCAACAAAAGCAAAAGAAGAAACAAGTGAAAGAGTAATGTAAAAGTACTTTGTTTTAAGCCTGTTGAAGCCTGTCTACCGATCTCAATCAGTCTTGTCAAACAGCAGCAAATGGAACTGTTAAGACAAGGCTAGATTACTGAATGGTTGTATTAGGAAGATTGATGTTTTCTTTAGAATCCGCTGAGAATGATGTTCGTCTGGGTTTCTGCTAAAATGTTTTTCTATCCGAGAATTAAAGTTACACGTTTCATCACTTAATTCATCTACAGTAGTTGAGAAGAGAGCGATGGCGTCATGGATAGCGTGTTTGCGTGTAGTTGCACGGGTACACAGGTTAAAATCCCAGTCAATGCTGCATAAAAAAAGAAAAATATTAAACTTACAGATATTAATTAACATTTATTACAGATGTGATGCAGTGAAATAATTATATAATAAAGATTAAAAATAAGTCATATATTATACAGGTTAGAAATAATAAAGTTTCTTTAAGTAAAATAAATGATCACATTAGTGAATTAAGGGATCGTTTTTATCGATTACCCTATGCATAATATGACTACAGCTAAAATTAAATTTTCAATCAATTGATTAATATTATCGATTTTGAAGAAATTAATTCGAAATTAGACTTATAATTGTTGAACACAATCTCTTCTTGATACACGCGTATTTATATTTTTTGTATTTTTTCCGAAACATCTCGTATGTATGCCCTTATCGAAAGGCAGATAACAAATAATGTCCATTGACGCTCATTACACCGCAACAAGGCGATGTCTTGATCGATCCTCTGAGATCGTTTTCGTGCATTGAATCCGTGTAAATATTCTATCGTTAATATCATTCAAAGAAGTTATTATCGAAAACATATCGAGTCCTTGGAGGTCTGTATATTGTGGGTCAAAACTATTCGCATTAGTTAGTCTACTTTTGAATCGAAAATGAGTTCGATACTGGCCCAAATTGAAAAAGTTTTTATATAAATATAGAAAATTCGGAATATTTTTGTAATATTTTAGTGGGGGTAGGCCTACGATTCACGAGGTTGTAAGGGCCCCGTCACGGATTTTAAGGTCATTTTTATGGGGTTTTCTGGAGAGAAAGATGCGATGAAATTAAAAAAAAATAATGATTGGGTCTTAAGATTATAATTGCAATCATTGGTGTAATAATTATTCTTATTTATTCCAGTGATAATCCATATTGCATTGTACAATACAAAGTGGAGACAAATATGTATGTACATTATAGTGTACATAATGAAGTGTACTTCACACACACAACATTTTGTACACAACACTTTGTACATAATGCAGTGCACACAATAAAACAATGCGCTCATTAAAACTACAATGCTTTGATTTACTGAATGTAAACACTGATCGCAAGTTTATATTTGAACATTCTCTTTTGATGGCGTCCGCTTAAAAACCAAGCGTATGACTAGCCAATCAATGATCAATCAATCATTTTAATATTTGTCTAAATAGGCATATATTAAAAAAATATTCTTAATATATTTTACTGTTCAAAAAGGGCATTTAAGAAAGTAATTTAATTGAGTTACTTTTTTAAGGATATCTTCTGAAATTAATTTAAAAATTTACATTACTTTATTGCTTGTAGGGGTCTATATAACTAGAAATAAGTTTTCGATGTTAGGCCTAAATATACTTAACAACTTTAATTTATATTATACTGTATAATATTTACAAATATCAACGGAAAATATGCAAACTATGATCTACAAGTATAAAGTATTTAATTAACAAAAGATTTAAACGATCAAGACTACCTTAACCCACTTCTAACCTATATAAACTTAGTTCACTTACTTTACTCGGAAATATATTTATACATCTGCACATTAAAAGTTTCATACATTGCAATAAATTTCTATTTTCTCATTTTCATTAAATTACAGTCAGCTTCTTCTTCTTATGGTGGACTTTGCGGTTGAATTGCAGCCGTTTGTCATCACACAGTAAGCACTTGATAGCAGATACCATCTGTGTCCCAAAAGGATTTTATCATAATACCTTCTATTGGCCTTTGGGCAATTTATGATCAATAGGGACTAAGGCCACATAGACTCTCGGCCAAGGCCTGCAGTCCCAGGGGATAGACCCGAGGACATAGTGTTCGTTTTCGGAGTCTAAAAAAATTCGCAAACTTAGAATAATAATGAATATATAATTTTGTCTATTTTTCGATTTAAAACAATGTTAATTGTACTATTTGGATGTCTCAGAACTGGTTTATATTATCCATCAAATATATACCCCCTTATAGAGATTAAAACTATTTTACTGACTTAGTACATACATACATACATACATTCCATCATTTAAACCAATTTAATTGATTAAATCATATAAATTAATCTACAATGATTGACTAAATGAACGCGAAACTGAACACTTTACTTGGGGAGAATTTAAATCACCATCAGAGAAATAATTTCTCTCATATATCTAATTTATTCCGAGGAAACTATACTTCCAAAACGAATATATAAATAAAATACCTAGACCCGCTTTTTCTAATCAAAATTAATCAACTAGTAAACTACAGGTCAATTGGTTTTTTATATTACAACATCAATTTCAGTATCAATAGAAGTTGACTACACTAAGTTTTCTCTATTCGGATCACAGCCGAACACAAGTCATTGATTTTACGAAATGGTTCATTAAATTCACTAAACTGCATCGACCTCGCGATAGTGAAGTTTGTAAAACATTGTAAAACAATAGATTCGGCTAAATAAATACTTTGAGACATGGGGTCATATACTTTTTCGGCGAATCGATTTTAGGAAAACGTCTCGTATCTCGTTGTTTATTGAGAATTGGTACTGCGGTATGATACCAAAAAATGCGAGATTTAAAATTGATTTATTTTATTGTGATAATGCTGTTTTATTGTGAAAAGCGGAAGATTTTGAAATAGAATTTTTACTGAATTTGTCAATTGGCAAATTTTTCAAATTTGGTAATGTTTTTAAACCAGTATAAACGTCTATACTGGGCCTACTATATGCAAAGTGTGCAAAGGGTTAAAGAATAAGAATTACAATTAATTTAATTTAAAATTAAATTATGTAGGATATACGATAGAAAATATATCGTAGGTTGGATCGCTATAACCGTGAGAAAATTACTAAGTTAAGTCTAAATGTATTTTAATAATGAGAGAAAAAAGCGCAGTAAAATATTACAAAAAGTTTGAGATTGAAACTTTTTAAAGAAGGATGTACACACAATAATATAACATTATAATATCTAGCAAAATAATAAGATTCAATTGACTGTTTTCACTTTCTCTCATGATCCATTTCACTCGTGTCTCGATAGACAAAAAACTGAATCCATTGAAAAAAGAAACAACTTTCTCTCTCTTTCTCTCTCTGCCTCTCTGTCTCTCTCTCTCTCTCTCTCTCTCTCTCTCTCTCTCTCTCTCTCTCTCTCTCTCCCTCGACTTGTCGCCTGGAGTACTCTAGCGTGCTCGTCGCTTTATGGAAATGACAGTCAGACTAAACACAACCACAGTGCTTCCACCTAGTATTACCTAGTACATCGACAAAACGGCCCCGAATACATTAACCAGACAAAACGGCCACCAATACATCAACCCGACTAAATGACCATGAATACACCAACCCGACAAAACGGCCCGGTATATTCATTTAATAACCCTAGCCTTTACTAACCCTAAACTTAACCCTAACGCTAGAAATAACCATAACTTCAATCCTAACCATAACCAAAATTATAACCCTCACATTCAGAATGAATTGTCCACTCGATATTAGGGTAGATATTTCAAAATGTAAAATGCCGCAGTGAAATGCCGGTAAAATAAAAAATAAATCGAACTATCTTTCAGTTGAATAAATTTCGATGACAAATATTTGATTGATGGAAAGATTCATTTAGATTTGAACAAATTTTACTTGGCATTACTATCAATCCAAGCAAACACTTGACATTACTTGGTAATAGAAACACTAGTACAAAATGTTGCATAAATTCTGAATCCTTCTATGTTCCTAATTGTATTAGATTGTTGAAATAGAAACACATTTTTTATACAGATTCGATGAAGCAAAACCCCATTGAATGATGGAGGCATTTAAGAATGGCGTCGTCGTGGTACGACCTGAATTATCGCTCAAACGTCCGGCTGCCATGGTAGCCGATCACGTGATGTCATGACGTTTTTTGGTGTTGTTCGTGAAGTAAGTGCGGTCACATTAAGCGTGTTTGTGAAACAGATCTGAGCAATGAATGATGACTAGTGTTGTGTTTTAGAAGAAGTTTAGATTCTGAATCAATTATTAAACGCACTCAATGTTGCTCGGAAACGTTTTTTTTATTTTTCATATATTTTTTTATATTTTTGTCCATTTTGCATATCGCAAACTTTCAAAAGGGTACTATGACTCACCCCATCAACTTTATGCATCTTCTTACAATATT
>JAQIXG010006073.1:0-10700 GCA_034700105.1 Oconnorella tubifera
AGGCTCATTCAACTGTATAGGCTCTCATACAAGGTCATTGCCACAATGCCATATGAGCAAAATTGGAAATCGCCCCCCCCCCATAAAAAAGTTCCAGATCCGCCCTTGGCTTGATTAATATAATTTTTAGCAAATAAGATTACACAAATTAGACAAAATAATTTCGAAATTTCATCTGCATGCCTTTCTAAATTATACTGTAAACATTGAGAGTCTTGTTGTAATTAATTAATTAGGATTGGAGTTGCTTCAAACACATTAAATTAACATTCATTTGTCAATAATTATAATTCATGAATTATTCGATAGCTGTCGCATGATCGTTTGAATGAAATACTTCCTAAAGCTACGAACCGGGGAATTCTTGATCCCGGGTTGGGCACTTTAACCACTTTGCTACATGTAATTCTACTGTACTATAATCGTTTAACATAATAACCATATATGGTTATGAATGGTAATTAAATAATTAAAGTTAACATAATTGAAACAAATTTAATGAATAATAATTACTTTAAAATCATCTAAAATCTACAAAATATTCAGTGTTTTTTTCGCAATCAGTTACACTAGAATTTATTAGGCACACTAGTCATTTCTGTGATATTTTACAATCTCTTTATACACTGTAGATCTTAATATAAAATTCTTGCTTTTTTACTTCTTTGAAACAGTTTCAATAAATTTAAACACAACCCATAATTATTCACTTTCTCATTTCCCTGCTGCTGTTATTCCCCACCGTCGCGTTCCCACTCGTACTTTCCCTTCCCCCGATCCCCACTGGTTCAATCCCCAGAACGAATTCTAACGAATGCGGCGCATGAAGCAAAACTTTCAAAGTCACTCCGACTGTTATCGCTATGAACAAAATCAGGAGCAATCGATCAACGACTAGGGCGACCTGTTGCCATTCGAGTCGTATCGCCTGTCTTCGATCCTTCTCCACCAGGCGGCGCTCGTTTTGGTCGACGGAGCGAACGAAGACGCGAAGCATGCGGATGAGCTGCCGCTCGAAAACGTCGAGCTCGCAATGTTGGGGGTGATGCTCACTTGTGTGAGGGGAAGAAGGGACGGGGAGGGATCCGTTAGTGGTGGGACAGTGGTCGACGGAGTGATGAGGGACCTTGAAGGGGGTCGCGAGGTTGTGAACTACCTCGTTTGCTAGTAGATCCTGGAGAGAATAGAGTTATAAGTTTTTTGTTGGCATATTTTCGCTATGAAATTGTGAAAATATAAATATGGCCTTTTTATGTTTGATATATTTTTATGACAAATTTATGACTTGTCTGTTATGTATTCGTAATAAACTGAAATATTAATTTGTTATATATGTATTTGATAAGCGTAGGTGGATATATTTTATGCGGGGAATAAATATGAGTTTTACTAGTGTAACATGTCGTGATGTCAATAATAATAATATATATCACTATTGACATTATTATATCAATAGTGACAGTAATAGTAAAACGGTATGCGGACGCTTCGTCAAAAAACAATTCGTCAACGGACTGTTCGTCAAGGATATTTGTTATGTTTAGGTTTAGGATTAGGTTTAGGGTTATGGTTAGGGTTATGGTTGCTGTTAGGGGTTATAAGAATCGTCTGTTATAAGAATAGTTTTTGATGAACAGTCCGTCGACGAATCATCCATTGACGAATCGTTCTAGAACCAGTAAAAACGCGTTTCGGTTACAGTCAATATTCCACTGTATATCTACACTTAAAATAAATTTACTGTGTAATCAATATTATAAAGTGTAATATTGATTAATAATATTATAAGATTGAAATAATCAAATCAGACTTGGTACAGTAATCTAATTACTACTGAATCAATTGACAATAATGTGCAACTGTATTTATAAATGATATAATAGAATCTCAAATAATAAATACAAACTATGTAATAGAAGAAAGTTTTCCGAAAAAATAAATCCTTCAGTTATACTGAAAACTGAAATGATACCAAATAACTAAAATATCACAGGCTAGAAGTGACTTACAGCGAGCGATATTTCCGTTAGATCTTTATTTCTGAACTGTTGATGACTGGTTGATGATAAAACGTTAATCGCACTCAGTTTCGTGTAATCTTTTGTTTTCGTTTTCTTCTTGATAACTAATGGAGGTACGTCCGGTTCTTCATGCTACAATATCCAACAATTATAGCAAAAACATTTGAATCTAACCTTTGGTCTAAATTAAAATTTATTCATAAAATTAAAGCCTGATTTCTTAAGGTATATTTTGAGAGCTTCAATGCATATAAGTTTGAAAATAATATTGGGACCCCGACAAAACAGCCCCGAATTCATTAACCCTACAAAACGTCCCCATCAATTCATTTAATAACCCTATCCCTAACTAACTATAAACTTAACCCAAACCCTAGCATTAACCCTTGCTTCAATTCTTACCCTAATCGGTATCCTAACTCCAACTCTAACCCTAAGAATTAACAGTGGGGGCCCATTTGTTGGGGACGTTTTGTCGGATCACGAATAATATTGTGTTATTTTATTTTTCTTTACATTTGAAGCCATATGTATAAATGGATATTGAATAAAAAAGACATAATTTAAAATCAATTATCCACTGACATTTAGCTCTGAAATTGGTGGCGGACTTTGAAAACTAAGACAAATGATATTGACAAGCCAACTGAAGCAGATCTTTCTGACAAGATTTGGAACAGGCTGACCTCTTATGCCCTGATGATGGATGTTTAGTGTTAGCACACACATTGCAGTCGCCAGCGACACAATACAGATAGTTATACCATAGTATAAACCTGTGTTTTAAAATACACGAAATAATAAAGATAAGTTCTTGTATTTATATAACATAAATACTAGCAATTATTTTATTAGTCTATGATGTATAAATGTTATTTCTGTACAGTACAATACAGTTGTGTTGTTCTCTTTCTTAAAATATTATGATTGACATACTAATACACCATTAATTAAAGATATCAAAAATAATGTTTGCAAAGCAATATTTGACCATTCATTAGATATTCATAAACCCGAACAAAAGAATATTTATATATCCAAACTCTAACCCTAATAGAATATTCCGCACATCGTAATTGCCAGAGTTCGGTCAACATAGAATGTTGTTGTTAAAACTACAATTACGTACGATATGAATCGACTTTATTTTACTTAATAAAATAAAGTTAACTTTAGTTTGAATACTACCACTTACCAACCAGAGGTAACACATCAGACGTCGGCGGCATATTCTCGGCAACGAGCATCAGAAAGACCGTCATCGACAACAGAGTAGTGATGCCCATCGCAACCTTTTCCCCCGAGTCACTCGGGATATAAAACCCCAGGAGAGCGACGAGGGTGATCAGCAAACAGGGAAGAATCATGTTGAAGACGTAGAAGAGAGGCTTGCGGCGCATTTGGATCGAGTAGGTAACGTCGGGGTATGGCTCGGCGCAGCAGGAGTAGTAGACGATGTTGCGCACGGCGTGGAGTTTAATGAGGGTCCACTCATTGTTGGGGATGTAGTTTGACGTGTCTCCATCCTCTCCAACCTAGATTTTGATATATTAACTTATAGAATACTTAAATTTTTATTGTTAATAAATATATAGCCTATCTTTAATTCGCTCAAAAAGCAGAAAGTTTGTTATATTTTGGTACAAAATATAATAAGCATAGATAAAATTATCAGAAATACAATAATCATAAATGGAATTATCGTAAATACAATAGTTATTGTATTTCACTTCGCGATGAGTTGCACTTTGCGACTACATTATAATAGTTTAGAAAAATAACAAATAAATAGATTTTGTTCCAAGCATATAGACTTTAAAATATTATGCTTTATTCGCAATTCTTTAATTCCAGTTTTGAAGTCTAAGTATATATCACAGAAGGGATTCAAAACAGATTTCATATATCAGTTGAAAACATCATTTGAAACTTTAGAAGTAAATTTTAAATTTAAAAAGACACTCAGATAACACTGCTAATTTATTATTATTTTTACTCGAAAACAACTGAAGACTGTAATCAGAAGCAAATCCTTCCTTACGAAAGAATCTTTTGAAGTTAAAACTTCTAAAATTTCATTCTTTTATCATATTAATATTAAATCGGCTAATAAATCAGAACATTGTCTCTTAAAAGATTTAAGATTTAAGTAAAACAGTAAATTATAATCTTACATCAAGGTTCCAATTTTCACTGCAAAAAATCATTTTAAGAAAACGCTCTCTCATAAATTGGTAGATAAGTTTTTTTCCATAGATTCTTGTAATCATTTCTTCAGCATATTGCTGTTATAATTTTACTTATTACTAATTACCGGTACACCAAAAAAACCCTAAAGATTTGCATATCTATGAAGTGCATTTTGATACATTTTCTGTTTTGCTGAATCTAATAGTTATATTATTACAGTGGTGGCCGGAAAAAATGTCGCGGACAAAATGCAAAATGGTATAGGGACAAAATGTCGCTGGACAAAATATCGTTGCAAAATGTTTAAATATGGGGGTTAGGATTAGGGGCCAGGGTCAGTGTTAAGGTTAGGGGTTAAGGTTATTGTTAGGGTTTAGGGTTATGGTTAGGGGTTAGGGTTAGAATTAGGCCACGACATTTTGTCCATGATATTTTGTCCCCGTACCATTTTGTCCACGACATTTTGTTCGGAGCCATTTTGTCCTAGAACCATTACAGTCTCAACAATTTCTAAAAGTTTTAAATATGAAGGATTGCTACTCGGTGACACTACCTTATCGAGATTAATTTGAAATCCATCATACGTCCAGGAAGAGAATAGCATGGAACAGTTTTGTTCATCAAAAGGAAAATATTTAACATCA
Source organism: Oconnorella tubifera (assembly GCA_034700105.1). Classification (NCBI taxonomy): domain Eukaryota; kingdom Metazoa; phylum Annelida; class Clitellata; order Enchytraeida; family Enchytraeidae; genus Oconnorella; species Oconnorella tubifera. The sequence goes on from JAQIXG010006073.1 coordinate 4,856, forward strand.
ATGGCGCATGAGCTCTTAAAGATCACCATTGACAACCACGTCACGTTACCATCTGACGTCACAATGACGTTTGTACTGATCGATGACTTATAGGATGAAACGTCAGCGCTATTATAATTATAAAAAAATTAGGCATATAATAAATTATAATAAATTATTTTTAGGAATATTTAACAGTTATAAGAACTAGATTATGATTATTACAAACTGAATTTATTTAACTGGTTTAGAGAGCTTTAAATCGAACTTAAACGTGTTAGCAGACAGCATATATTTAAATTATTATACATCACTATAGGCTTAGAAGACAATAGGGTTATTTATCTGAATTAGATCTAATATGCTTAATACAATTAAACCACTTCATACAAAAAACTAATATTAAAAATAAGTTTTAAATTCATAACGTATACACAGTATAATGCAATCTTTCATATGGAAAATAAAGATTAATTACATCTATCTACATCGCCAATTTAAGCTTCATTCTTTTAAACATAGACAACAATCAGATATAAATAAAATATAATCTAATGTGATAAACTAATATTTAGTAATGTCTTACTTATTATAGAGAAGTATATCAGGTCTCCAGATTAGGTCGTACGGAATTCTTGCTACTTTTAGACCGCCGTATAATTTCGGGTCCCAACGAAGTTTGTAATCTATCCATACCTACAGAAAGTACACAAATTAACTTATTTCACGACTAAATTCACGTTAAAAACGTTAAAAGCACCGCATATGCAACAGCTAAATGAATTTTTATCAATCAAAACAAATTTTGCGTCTTTATAAATTAATATCGATCATTAATTTCGTTGATGCTTGCATGTTCATTGTTTACAAATAATTTTTACTTTAATCACACGAATAAATAAGCACAATATGAGGCAGATTTATTAAATTATGTTTAGAGTTTGCATTATTTGAACGAATCGATAATTTTATCTATTGCGAGATGCTTGTAGAACTCTGTCGTCATTATAACAATCAATATTGCAGAATGAAGACGAGAAAGTTGCATGATTTATGGGTTCGAATTAATGCAATAACAATGATAATTACTTTACGATATTGACGTTTAGAAAAGAAACATGGACTATATCAAGATGATTGAGTTTATGGGCTGTAATAAGCTATTGAAATAATAATGTCAACGACAATTATACTTCTCGCAATAATAATCATAAATTGCAGATAATGATAATGGCTATTCAATTAGTCATAAAGTATTAAAACTTAATGTTATAATTACGTTATCAATAAGTTTGAGTCAAAATTTGTATACTTCGATAGAGGTCGGTACATCATCTGTCTTTTGTGACTTCAAAAATTGATTATAAACTTACAATAAACTATTTATTGGTCGATTTACGTGTTTTATAAATTATAACAATTATTAACAATGAATATACAGTATTACTCATACTGTATATTCATTAAAAGAATTAAAGAATAAAATAATAAATGAATGAATATCGATACAAATAAATTAAACTTAGTACAAATAGCGAATGAATGAATCAATTAATAAATAATAAATGAATAAATGATTTACTTCTATCGATATACTCATCAATGACATATTAAAAAATCAAATACTGACAGCATATGGTTATTTTAATTAGACAAACGCATAAATAATAGCAATGATAATTATATTGTTTCATTGATTTCATTTTGAGCGCTTATAGTTTTCCCATATTATCACGCATAGTGCTCAATTTCGATACTGAGTATGCTTTATTCTTTAACATTATTATATGAAATGGTAATGCTTGTGAAATAAAGTTGCATGAAGATAAAGTGATTTTTAGATCAATCTATTATTTATTATTACTTATATCTAGACGACTAGATTCACGCGCTTTATAAGTCATGGTTTATATTTGTCAGAACCTGATGTATACGGCATACACAGTCGAACTTTGATCAGTAAAAAGTGGACCACTGCGATGATCCCAGCTTTCGCTCTTCTTTCTACACGTGTTCAAAAGTGATTGATGACAACTTTAACTCAAATTGTCAAAAAGCAAAGACGATGCAGTCGTAAAATTGAGTATAAACTCATGAATAATAAATAATCGAGTTAACGACACAACCAATGACAGCAAAGTTTGGTAGCGATAAATTGAATACAAGTCATATCTTTTTTTTATAGAACTAAGAAAAACGCTAAACAAAGCTGTCAACTTTATTTTCTTCATTGAAAGAAAATAGAGTTTATCAAGTGTTGTTTGATTAATTATAATCTTAAACACTAAAATAATCTGTTTTTATAATTGAAGTAAACATTAAAGAGTAATTAATTTGAAAGAAATACCAAATGAATATTTCAAATAAAAGATTATTTATATTTTAAACTGGAAAAAGAGATATTGAATTATACGATTTTACATTTTAATCTTTAATCATTCAACAGATGAATTTCGTCATTCGTAAGTTACAATTTGTATAAACATAAGCCTATATTATCTTTAATTTTTAATTTTATAATTTTTTTGCGTATTTCTTTTATTTTCTTTCAAGTTACACCAATATAATATCATATACAATGTTGTTGTTTGCAGCATTATATATTAAAAATTCCTAATCCAGAAGGCAGTGAATAATAACCCTGCAACTTTGTGTTAATTTAACTGTACATATAATAAATGCAGACATATTTGTCGATCATAATCATGCTCGCGAAATATGACTAATAATGTTGTATTTGAAATGCTTGACAGTTGCTTCACTGATTATTCAATCCTAGCAGTAACACTAGAACAGTTTACTGACACGTTTCGCGATGATTGCAACCCAGTAGTGGATAAAAACACAATCACGACTCGATCTCATATTTCAACCCACGATCAGTCAATATTGACAGAATACAGTGTGACCGGGGCGTGCATTAATAGAAATAGACTCATAAAGAAATGATACGGTATTCTAGAGAAATGTTTACAGCTAAACGTTTATTATTGTTTTAGATGATGATAAACAAAGATAAAATCTATCTGTTCGATAGTTGCTGAATCTTTTTGTTTACATATTATAAAATGCATATCAATACACGAGTATTGAATGTGTCGTAAAAAACATCGATTATATTTTCTCTACTAGCGATTTATTTATTTATTTTAATTTATTTTTTCTATTTGAAAGCTTTTAATAAGGATAAGCCTTTGAATATACATACACATGTGTAGTTGAAGTTTTGGTTTACAATAACAAAACTAGCCGCAGGCTTAATTATATCTCTATTGAAATAGAAAGCTAGATTTTCAATTGCTTTACACTCTGTATCAAAATCGAAAAAACAAGTAAAACACAATAATTTAATTGAAATCGTTAATGTGAATCAGTCTTAAGTTCATGCATTAGCTCGCAACTCGAATAGTATCATCAAGACAACAATCGTTCATCTAATAAGATGTTCACTGAGTATCTTATGTTTTACATTTCAAACTCTTATCGGAAGCACTATAACGTAATAGTAAGCTTAAAATATGTTTACCATAATCTCAGTAGGTATTACTTGCTTTCGACGAAAGGTTATTGTTACACGTTCTAATTTACTGAAACCTTTAAAATGTCAAAAAATGCTGTTTTCAATAACAAAATGTTAAAAATGTTACAGAATTCTTAATGTTGAAGAGATTTTCTCTGTTTAACTAATTCATTCGAGAATTTCAGTAACCTAGTATAATCCTATAAAGGAAATTTTTAATATTAATATTATAATATATTAAATGTTATCTTTTTCGATAATCGGATAAATAAAAACTGATAAGAAATTTAATCAAGCAGATTTTTTGACGCCAGTAGTATTGATTCAATAATCTTTATATAAGGAAAGTTTCAATAAAAAAATTGAATTAAAATTGTAGCAAACCTGATTAAGCCAACAGTTTGTAGTAATAATCTGATTCTTTTCGTCCTAAAATATTAATAAAATGTATCTTCATCAATTTTTAGTTAGTATACTGTATATAATCCTTAGCCTACTGATATCACAGTGATAGAGAATAAAAAGGTAGTTATATTTTAAGTTTATCAATTCATTCAGCGATTAATTACATCAGGTTACAGCTTTTAACGGCTCTTTTTTGCTAAGGATCTTGAATTTGTAGTTCTACGACACACAGAATTAAGCTGCCTGCTAAAAACTGAACGATTTCGAAATTTATCGAAATATTTCCAGGAAATATTTCGCTAAATATTTAAGAAAGTAAATCTTTAACAGTTCAAAGAACTCGCGCTCGAATCTGTGACGTTTCGTTTCCGAGCTCAACGTTCTAATCGCTTTGCCAATACGACAAAAAATATTACTAATGAATAAATAACTTTTCTCACATTTTTTTTCTCTTATATTGCTTTCATTTATTTTATGCGACTCAAGAACAGTGTTTAAGTGAATGAGATTTTGTATTGAGTAACTTCAAAACATGTTAAAAAGCTTTTTAGATTAAAGGAAGGTGTGATAGCTAGAAATTAATGTTTAAAGCCGTGAATGCAGAATTTTTAGGATGACATTTAGAATCCATTCAGGTGTTTATGATGGTATAAATCGTTTATGGGATGGGCGATCAAAGTAAGCGTTGAATAAAGTAATGTTCCAAGTGAAAAATATAATATTGCATCTGACCAAATGCATGACCCGACAAAACGGCCCCAATAAATCGGTCCAAATTGTTAATTCTTAGGGTTAGAGCGAGTATCAGGGAGTTAGGGTTAGTGCTACGAATAGGATTAAGTTTTGGGTTAGTTAGAGTTAAGGTTATTAATTGAATTGACGGAGTCGTTTTGTCGGGTTAATATATTTGGGGTCGTTTTGTCAGTGTACCAACCAAATGATATATATTTAATGTTGCATAGGTTTATTTTTTAACTTACCACGTCGATTATCTGAGCCAACGCGAGACCAAAAGTGACGTTGAGAGGTTCAGATGAGTTTAGTGAAGGTCTAATTCTTGCGTCGTAATTACGCAACAAGTCTCGAAGTAGTCGATACTCTACGTCGTCAGCCGAGCTCCAGTTGCGTGACCCTGGGCGCAAACGCAAGAAATCGTTACTTCATGATAATTATTTCATGAAATCATCATTTCATTAAATCATTATTTCATGAAATCATTATTTAATGAAATTGTTATTTCATGAAAGTTTCAAGTTATCAAGGCTTGTATAGGCATTCAAATATTTATAAAATCGATGCTATAATTCCACTGTACAGGAATTCGTGTCCCCCTGGTACATTGGTATAGGGGCACGAACTTAATGAGTCCACATAATGAGAGGGGACCCGGCTAATTTTTGGGGCCTCAATAACGTCTCAAATCATCGAAACGAATGAGAAATTTTGGAATGGAAAGATCGCGATATTTTTTGAATGCATCTGATGTTTTTTAAAAAAATGTACATGACGGGTGCGGTAAATACCCCCCCCCCTCTTCTAGAAATTCGTTTTATTCTGATACTTCAAAAGGAAAATATTTTTTGACAATTTTCAACTAAAGCAATTTCGCTAACGATTTTTGAAAAAAGAGTTGCATTAGTGAGATACGCAAATTAGGACAACGCGGTGTTAAAGTACTTGACATCATGTTAACTTGAAAAAATAGTAGACATCTATAATTATATTTTGTTTCTATTGTATGGTCAAATTGGGAAACGTTAAAAATAGCCATCATATATTATAACATAACATTACAAAAATAAAGTTTCCCAAGTTCTGACAATTTCAAGATGCAAAAATATTACAAACTATTGCCAAAATTGATAAAAAATAGATCAGTACTCACTGCAGTGAGTCACATACAGCGCATTTTCTCGTGCATAGATCAGTTTTGTACTGCGA
>JAQIXG010006074.1:0-10700 GCA_034700105.1 Oconnorella tubifera
TGAAATCGTGTTTAGATTCGAAATCGGACAATAGCTTGCAGGGTCGTTGACGTCTAACCCTTCTTTTTTGATAAGTGGAGTTACAAGAGCAATTTTGAATTGATCGGGGAATAGTCCCTTAGCACGATGCACGTTGAGTGATTAAAAGACGTTGGAGCATGCTTTTAGAACTGATGTGTGGATGTAATCAAGTGGTGATGTCTTATTTGGTAAGTTTGTAATGAACCAAGATACTTCACTCAATGTTGTATCTGCAAAGATTTCAAGACAGTCGCCTGTGTAGGGATGGTCTGGTGAGTGTGAGCCTTGACCTAGACATGAGCGAAGCTGATGTACATAAGCTTTTGCTTTCGCTACTTTCTCATTGAAGAATCTTGAAGATTTACTACTCATTCCTTTTTCATGGCTGATCAATGAATTGCCAGTGTGCAGCAGACCTTTCACATATCTCCAGAGAGTTCGGGGATCATGGGATGACTCATTGACACGAGTAGTGTAGAATAAATTTTATTGTACAGATTGTATGCATATGTATACATATTTAATCTAGTATTTGTCTCTTGTTTAGGTTTAAGAACGTTATGTTTTGCTATGGCTGATATTGAAGATGATGAATATAATAAATGGAATGACATTTATCTCACAGCAAGCATAGCAGTGCATCACAGAGAAAGACTTATAGAACAAGCGGCTGAACTCATTGAAAAGGTTCTATCATGAAATCAATCAATCAATAAATCAATCAATCATTAAATCAATAAATAAATCAATAAATCAATCAATAAATTAATAAATGTATTAATAAATAAATTAATAAATCAATCAATAAATAAATTAATAAATTTATAAATCATTTAATGAATGAATTTCAATTTTGACCCTATATATTTTTTATTGGAGAAGTGATAGAGCATGGGATTTGTTATCGGTAGGTTCGGATTTGATTCCTGTGGATATCAGTGACTTGCTGCACCCTTTAGTAAGACTCTTAAATTTACAGCTACGTCTGAGACATCATTGTATAATACAATAATCAAGACGGTAAACTTAACTTTTTACCAGACATTATAAATTTATCACAACTTGCTGCACCTTTAGTAAGACATTTAAACTGTAGGCTATTTACTATTGTAAACACAGGGACTGTTTTGACAGGGGGGTACTAGACCCAATTAAATAAATCGTAAATTCACTGTCTTAGACACAAGGGCTGTGGTATCAGATCATTTAATACAATTTTTATTTGTTTTTACAGAATCTCACATTGCTCGGGGCTACAGCCATTGAGGATAAACTACAGGAGGTGGGTCTTGCCTCTAGCAGTGTAGTTTTTGTAGTTGTAGTATTAATAGGAGTAGTGTAATTTTTTCATTGAGTTATTTATTAGTTAAATAGATAAAACTGTAAAACTTAATATTTCACTGATTTTGCTGCACCCTTTAGTGAGCCGCTAGTTTGCTTAAGTTAACTTGCTTTAAATTTACTTATATATTTCTTATTATAAAATTACCTAACTTAAGTTAAGCTTAATTGTAGTTATAAAGTAACATTAATTTCAGATACAATATTTTAACTTATAGAATCTTTACATTGTTGTAATTAATTATAAATTATCTATAAATTGATTAGTAGTTAATTATGTATTGATTAATAATTAACTACAAATTAATTAGTGATTCAATATTAAATTAGTTATTATCTATAATTGATTAGTAATTAATTAATGTATATTAAATATAAATATATTAGTAATTAATTATAAATTAAGTATAAATATATTAGTTATTAATTATAAATTAATTATTCATATAATAGTAATTATTTATAAATTAACTATTTCATATATTAGTAATTAATTAGAAATTAACTATTCATATATTAATAATTAATTTTTAAATTAATTATTCGTATTATAGTTATTATTTATAAATTATCTATAATTATTAACAATATATTAGTAATTAATTAATAAATTAGTTATAAATAGATTTTATTTCTCGTATAAAAAGGGTGTCCCAGATACAATATCCAGTTTATCAAAGGCTGGTATAAAGATCTGGGTATTGACTGGAGACAAACAAGAAACAGCAATAGATATAGGTTAGTTTTGATTGACAGGGGGGGGCGTGGCTTAGTGTACTTGCTTACTTACTTACTTACTTACTTACTGATTGACTGACTAAATGACTGACAGACTGACTGAATTAAATGATTGATTAATCGGTCGATTGATTGATTGGTTCATAGATTGATTGATTAATTGATTGATTGATTGATTACAGGTTATTCTTGTAAACTTCTCAGTACTGGTATGAAAGTCATCTGCATAAATGAACAAAGTCTTGATGTTAGTTCATCTTTTTTCTATTAGTCTTTTTGCCATAAGAAACCATTTAAAGTTAGGTTTAACTTAACTATGTCAAGCTTAATTAAGTTAATAGTTAAATGTAACTAAGTTTATTAAGTTTAACTAAGTTAGATTTTACTAAGTAATGCTTGGCTAAATGTCTCAGTGGCGTAGCCAGGAATTGACAAAGGGGGGGTTTCCTCCAAAGTTTAAGTGATCAGTTTTTTATATTTTATCATTCACTTTTTGTGTTCGTTTTGCTCCGATTAGATGCCTTTCAACTCTACCTACATTAATTCAACGCAAAAATATAAATGAATTATCACAATAGGGGATGGTTTAGACGCTAACCTCACATTTTTAACATTTTTTACCTCCAATGGGAGGTTATAGTTATAACCCCCACAAGCCTCCCGTTTCTACGCAACTGAAACGATAATTGTTGTCATTTAATTGTCGTTCTGTTCTTATAGTCTACGCGCGATACATTGAGACGACATGTCATTGAGTTAGGAGATCATTTAAAGAGAGATGACAGCAATATAGGTGTTGTTATAGACGGGGATGTAAGTCTTTTTCTTATTCTTTTTTATTGTTGTTGTTGTTTTCTTTTTTTATTTTCTTTTGTTTGACTGTGTCTTTCTTTGGGTTTCGCATTTATATGCGAAATTTTCTTTTCAAAAAAATGGTGGATTGAATATTTTCTAGTTGACTGATTGATTAGTGGTTGATTGTTTGGTTGATTGGTTGGTTCGTTGGTTGGTTTGATGCATGATTGATTGATTGACTGGTGATTATATTTTAATTCTTTAACGTTTTAATTGATAATTTTTTCATTACGATAGTTTTTTTCAATACATTTTTTCATTTTTTCATTATTTTTCTTGATTGTGCTTAACTTATGGTATAAATGATAACTTCTTAACCAGTAAAAACAGTAACTATACTAATCAGTGTATAAAGTTAAATCTTTATACGCTGTATGTTGCATTGTGCATACTGTAATAAAAGTTTTATTAATTTCTATATTAAGTCCAGTTTTATTTATTTCTATCTTAAGCCCAGGTATATTGCCATATTTCATTTCTATATTAAGCCCAGTTTCAACATCTGCTATTTCTCTGTCACATTTAGACTCTAAAGTTTGCGCTGCAGTTTGATTGCGCGCAGGACTTACTGGACCTCTTGGTATCGTGCAAGGCAGTCATTTGCTGTCGTATGTCACCACTACAGAAAGCTGAACTTGTTGAGTTAATACGACATAAGATTGATGACGCTGTCACGTTAGCTATAGGGGATGGAGCGAATGATGTAGGGATGATACAGGTAGGGATGGATGGATTGGTGGATGGATTGGTGGATGGATTAGTGTGATGGATGGATGATTTATTGATTGTTTGAATGACAGAATGATTGGTTTATTGATTGATTGGCTGGTTGCAGTGGTAGTTCCTTAGTTGATTGATTAGTCGTTATATGGGTGATTGATTGATTAACTGATTAAGTAACTGAATGCTTACTTGACTGACTGGCTAAATGATTGATTGACTGACTAGCTAAATGATTGATTGACTGGCTGTCTAAATGACTGACTGAATGATTTATCAACTCACATTTTTACAACTAGTATACTCAAAACAATATTTCTTTTCTAATTTTTTCAGGCTGCCCATGTAGGCATAGGTATATCAGGCGTTGAAGGCTTACAGGCGGCCTGTGCATCAGACTACTCTATAGCACAAGTAATTAATTATATCTGTATATATATTAGCTAGCAAATATGCTTGTCACACTTAATGGTGAGAATACACGAGCCAACTAGTCGTCCAGGCAAGTCGTCCTGACTTGATTGGATGACTTGCCTGTGGACAACTTTGTTGGGTCTCACTCCAGGCAGAGAAAGACATACGGCACGACTACTCCTGGCAAAAAGCTGTCAGCATTCAAAATTAGGCGGGGCTTAATTTATTTACAAAATCTGTCAAGGTAATTTTAATTTTTACTTTGTGGGTTCTGATGTGCAGAAATCATCATTGGAGGATCCATAAGAGAGGGGGAGGGGCTGAATTTTTTGCGCATATTATTGTTTCAATCAAATTAGAAATAGTTTACATCAAATGTGATAAAAAATTAGCAATTTTAAATGAGTAAACAAATTTGATATGTTTTATTAAGCAGCGATATGATTGGCTGATGCTCCAGTTTTGCTGGGTCAAATTTGCATAAAATGGTGCTTGCAGCATTCAAGACTGGACGAATTTTACCTGGACGACTTGACTGGACAACTTTCATTCAGGCAAAAGTCGTCCAGGCAAAAGTCATCCAGGCTTTCATGAACACACGGCACGACTTTTCACCCAACACAAGTCGTCCAGGCTTGCCTGGAGAAAAGTCGTGCCGTGTATTCTCACCTTAACGAGTCATTCATTTTTCTAATAATTTTATTATAAACAGAATGATTATAAAAAGGTGTCAAAACGACATTTATGCTATTTTTTATACAGTTCGATTTCTAGACAAACTTATTCATTTGCAATACTAAATAGATGCATTTGTGCTGATGTGACGTTATATTTTATACAGTTAGATTCTAATAAACTTATTCATTTGCAATACTAAATAGACGCATTTGTGCTGATGTGACGATATGTTTTATATACAGTTTAGATTTCTGAATAAACTGCTGTTGGTCCATGGTGCTTGGTCTCACAATAGACTGACTCTACTCATCTTGTATTGTTTCTATAAAAACATCTGCTTATATTTTATAGAGGTTAGTTCTCTTTATATTCTTGTTAAATATTCTGTGGTTTTTAATCGAGTTACTTATTATTGTAATTTAATTGTTTGTATTATTTTAGTTTATTATTTATGTATTATTATTATTATTGATTATTTATTATTGTTATTTTTATTATTCAGAACAAATTAACAAGCAAGCAAACAGGCAGATTAACAAACAGACTAACAAACAGACTAACAGCCTGAGAGTCAAACAAGCGGATAAATAACAGACAAGCGGATAAAGAAGCAAGCAGGCAGACAACAACAAACACAAGCAAACACAGACACAACACAAACATATTAACAGACAGATAAACAGATAAATAAACAAAAACTAAGCAAACAGATAAACAGACAGATAATCAGACAAATTGACAGATAGTCAGAGAGACAGACATTTCTATTGTTTACTCTACAGTTTTGGTTTGCCACACTAAGCGCTTTCTCTGGACAAATTCTATTTGAAAGATGGTGCATTGGAATCTATAACGTTGTACGTTTTATCTCTTCACTTATTTATGTAATTAAATTAATGTAATAAATTAAATAAATAGATATTAATAGAATGAAATGTTATTACTTAGTTCTTTTTTGTGCATTAATTTTCATAATAATTTGCATATCATCAAATTTGCATATGGTATGCACATTTGCTTAAATGTGCATACCATATTAAATGTATTTATTAATTTGCATTTTAATTTGCATACACTACATACATTTCAGAAATTAAATGCATTTCATTGCATTTCATTTCATAACTGTGCTGATGTGACGTTAAACAGCAAGTAAAATAGCTTGACATATTGCTACAAGTACTATTATCGTTCGGGATTGTATTATATCCAAATCCTGACATTGTTCAGGTATTTACTGCTGCTCCACCAATGGTGATAGGTCTTTTTGATCGACATTGCAGTGCTGAGACTTTGTTAAGGTTTCCTCTACTTTATAAATCGTCACAATGCTTTGAAAACTTTAACGCAAAGGTCGTTTATTTTATCTGTCATTTTTATTATTAATAATAATTAATTGTAAAATTATTAATACTAATAATAAATAATAATATTAGTTAATAATAATAATAATTGTATCTGTTATAAGTGTAGCGAGTTGGTGTAGTGATTTAATTTGTTGATTTACAAGCCATAAGGTGGTGGCTTGAGTCAAGGTGATTGTGGTAATAATTCATTACTTGCTGCAGTTTTTGTTTTTGTCTATCTGTCTATATCTCTGTATATCTGTCTTTCTGTCTGCTTGTTAGTTTGTCTAATCTGCTTTATGTAATGTGTCTACGGCCTCTTTGTTTGTCTGTCTCTGTATCTCAGTCTTATCCATCTACCATCCATCCATCCATCTATCTGTCCATCTATTTATCCATCCACTCATCCATTCATCTATCCATCTATTCACCCAGTGGCACCCATTCACCCACCCACCAATCCACCCATCCATCCATTCACCCATTCATCTACATATATACATCATCCGGCAAATGCACTGTATCACCCAAATGACTAACGCGTCTGATCAACAAAATGACGTTTATTTAAACGCGCTATTATTATCATAGGTGTTTTGGCTGTGGTGTGGCAATGCCATATTTCACTCCATCTTGTTTTTCTGGCTGCCAGTCGCCATGTTGCATCATGGTATACTTTATTCTCTCCTTTCAATTTGAATTTCTTATTTAACTGTAAACAAGTCAAAAATAACGATTTCGTCCCCCCGCTCTCTCAAAAATTTATCCCTTTAAAATAAATGAATTAAATTATAGAGGGGCGTCCCTTCCCCATAAGACCCCCTCCAGTAAGGGTCACTGAAAGATTGATATTTAAAATTTTAAAATTTGAATAAAGAGAAATTATAGTTAAAATGGAGGTATGAAAAAGGAAGAAATTAAACAAAAAATAATGAACAAACATATAAAAAATATGTTGGTATTTTTCTTGCAGATATTGCATTCAGCAATGGAAAAGTTGGCAATTATCTGTTTATAGGAAATATGGTTTATACAGTAGGTAGCTAATTTTATCATTTTAAACATAATCATTTGTTTATTCTCTTCTCTCTTATCTTTGTTTTCCATGCAAAAAATACGATTCAGGACGACAGCAAAGGTAGTGAGTGAGCTGATAGTCTAAAAGTTTTAAGCCAGCAAAGATAAATACAATTAAGCTGATCTAAGCCAACAAGGATAAATACAATTAAGCTGATCTAAGCCAACAAACAGTACTGAACACAGAGTTTACTGTGTCACAGAACTTGCCATTTTTCCCCAGTCAACAGCTTACACACATTTCACCGGGTACCCCAGAGGCATGGATGGCTGAGTCAACCTTGCTGTCGAGAGTTTATTTTTTTGTGTTGAATTAAATTGTTTGTTTTTATCATAATTTCAGTATGTTGTGATATCGGTGTGCATAAAGAGTGGACTGGAGACCAGTGCTTGGACTTGGGTACGTTTATCTATCAATAGTTTAGTATAAACGTTAAATTTGAGAACAAATTACATTTTTATTAGTAGACTTTTAATTAGTATTATTTTTGTAATTTGATAACACACGCAAATGATGTAATAAAATGTCACTTTTGTTCATTTGTCAACGTCACATCAGCACAAAATATCCTGCATAATGTTATGTTTCAGCTTCTATACTAATAGTTTAGTTAGAATATTAAATTTAGGAATAAATGAGTTAATGTTTTATATGCGCTGCCCCCCCCCCCCTGTCATTCCCAAAGAAAAAAGAAATTGGTTAGCTAAATAGTGTACAATGAATTAGTGTACATTTTTGTACATTTGTACACTAATTCCTGATTGAATTATAATTATTAATTTAATTATAAATCTATAAATTAGATATATGTAAATATATTAGATATTATTAATAAGATTATTTTTTGGCTACTATTCTGTTTTTAGTTGACTCATTTATCTATATGGGGCAGCATAGTGAGTTAGTTTCTGTTTCTAGCCGTCTACCCGCATCTTTGGCCTGTCATTGATCTAGCGCCTGAAATGGTTGGCATGGTAAGTTGTTAGATTTATCATTTGTGCAATTAATTTAAATATAATTTATTTAATTTAAATAGATTATTAATTTAAGGTTAATGTTTGGATTATCGTATTACATGAATAATGTCTCAGATGTAGCTGTCTGTTTAAGTGTCTTACTGAAGGGTGCAGCAAGTTTAGTTTAACATCTGGATTATCGTATTATATGAAAGATGTCTTGGACGTAGCTGTGAATTAAGCATTCTTACTAAAGGGTGCAGCGAGTTATAGAAATGCTGAGCAATATGTCACTAATATGCTCACCCTTTAATAAGACGACTAAATCGACTTAGTTGTAATCCTGATTCTCACTCATTCGCTAACTTGTTGCACTTGTTGCCCTTTAGTTATCACAAATTGCTAAATCTTTTTTGTATTGTATTGATAGGATCGTTATGTTTACGGATGTCCTTTGTTTTGGCTTGGCTTATTGCTTATTCCAACAACTGCTTTACTTTGTGATATCATGTTTAAGGCGTAAGTTTTGTATTATACTAGGTTTAAAACCCGTCCAAGTACGAGATCTTGTTCTTTTAAACGTTGAATGGCTAATTCAACGTTCAATGAGATTATTTAAAAAGAAAATTGACCGCGACGTGATTTGAACACGCAACCTTTGAAAATATAAATTAGGTGAAATATAGTAAATATAATCTGGTGAAATAGATTGAAATATAATGTGGTGAAATGTGGTGAAATTTAGTGAAATATAACGAAATGTGGTGAAATATAGTTATATTTTGTTTGATGAAATGAGGTGAAATGTGGTGAAATATTGTTTCACAGATTCCAGCGTTCTGTTTGTCAGTCGGTCAGACAGGAAGTACAAGAGTTTGAAAGTCGTAATGGACCCTACTCTGTATTTAGAACTGGTAGTGGAAGATTGAGGTATGTCTGTCTATCTATCTGTTGGTTTGTGTCATTGTGTGTTTAGTTGTATATGTGTTTGATTATTTGTTTGAGTGAGTTTTATTTTAGTGTTTATGTGTGTGTCTGTCTTTTATTTGCTTGTGTAAGGGTTTGTTTTCTTACTTATGTGTGTCTGCTGCTGTGTGCTCGTTTGTGTCTTTGTGTGTTTGTCTGTTTATTTGTTTGATTATTTGCTTGCTTCTTTTGTTTGTTTGTTTGTTTGTGTCTTTGTGTATTTGTTTGTTTATATATTTCTTCTTTTGCGATTTATTATTTGTTTTTGATTTATTTTTATATTTTCCTCTTTTAACTAAATCAACATTGTGTTATTAATCGAGCCATCAATTTCTTTAGTAACTTAATAAATAAATTACTTGATTAATTACTTCATTATTTACTTAATTAATAAACAATGTAAATATCAATCGTATAAAATCGTGGTTTTTAATAGGTCTAACACGTCCGATAATATGCAAGTGTTTGTATCTAGTAGGCATGAAGATGATGCTGTTGTGACACAAGCACGTAAGTTATTCATTCATTTCTGCTTGCTGCCTTCCTTTAATTGCTTATAGAATGCTTATTTTATTGGTTTATATACTTGGCTTATATAGTATGCTTATTAGTATGCTTATTTAGTTGGGTTGTATTTTGACTTAAGTACAGTTCACAGTGGAATTCATTTAGTGACTTTTCTAAACGATTATCTCAGAGATGCTATACCAACTTGTGTTTTGGATTCAATTTCGGGTAGTTCTTAAGGTTGACTCAGCTGTTCATCTGTCCTGTTTTATTATCACTTATTATTTATGAACTCTATGTGTTTAAAGTATTGTTTTTACGTACATACATATATTGCATCGGTATATACTGTACATGCACACAGACACACATAATACTGCATATATATCTATATATTAAATATATATATGTATGTATAGATTTAGTACATTACGTATATATTGTATACATGTATTATGTTGGTATATAATATACGATTTATATTATTTATGCAAAAGAATTTTTTTAAACTTTTTTTTGTTTTCTTATCAAATTAAATCACACAAGGGCATTACATTTAATAGCGTGACTACGAGACTCCTTTGTCCAATGAAATAATTGATAACTTTACGTCTTTGCATTATTTAATCGCCCAAATCTAGGTCCATTATGAATTAACCAATTAACTTTTAAACTAGTTTTAACTAGTTTTAGCTGGTTTTAAGTTGCTTGCTTTCTATAATTATGTTAGTAGGTACTAATATGTAAAAACTTCTAATTTAATTTAATTGGTAATAAATTATAAAATATTTTATATTATATTAAATATAAAATAATATTTCCCCCTATTAGACTATCATTACATTCAATGTTTAAATTGAATGACTACATGTATATCATTCATGAATGATTACTAGTTATTACGCTTTAATTAATTAACTTTAATTAATGTTATTCTAATTAAGCTTAATTAAATTAAACTTCATCTAATTAAACATCACTTAATTAGGCTTAATTAAATTAAGCTTATATAATTAGTTGTCACTTAATTAAGCTTATTTTATAATTAAAATAAGCTTAATTAAGTGACAACTAATTATA
>JAQIXG010006075.1:0-10697 GCA_034700105.1 Oconnorella tubifera
ATCCGGACTGGATTGGGGTACCAAGCAAGCAAGCCTCACTGAGTGGGCACTCAATAAAACTGAGGCCCGATGCAATCGAGTCCTGCCGATTTGAGGAAGTGAGTCCAATGACCTCACACTTAGAGTAGTTGAGAGACCACAGGCTCTTGTCCAAATATTGTCAAAATACCGGCGGGCACCAAAGCTTCCTCCCCTTTCTTAACCCCTACCTCCAACTGTTGCGGTTTAAGTATCGACGAACATTGTTCCGTTACATCCTGACAGGCGACCTTAGCCACCAGTCTATGCAAAGTGAGACCTACCGTAATAGGTCTCACACCCTTATCCTTCTTTTCAAAAGCAAACAGAGAAGCTCCAAAAAGAAAGGGGCGTACCCAGACGGGAGTCAGACCAGCTAAGACAAAGTTGACAAAACAGAACAGATAAGGGATGCGAGTAACGTTTTACCTATCTGTCTGTCTGTCATGTCTTTTAAGTGCTGGGGTTTTAATCCGTCTGGGCCACCCGCTGATCCTGGGGGAAAGGACTTGATTGCGGCCAGGACTTGATCCGCGGAGATGGTGATGGGGTTGAGTAGTTCCCGGGGATGCTGGGCAACGGTCAGATGGCGCAGGAGGATGTTTCGATAAGATCGATTGATACGAACTTAGGGATGGATTCACCAGTTTGTCTGACAAGCAGAGCTGACGAATAGCCCCCTTGACGTCCCCCTCATCCATCTTGGCCGCTGCCCTTCATGCTGCCAGGGAGTCAGAGTCGAGGACCTTGGGCACTTTTCTCCGTCTGTTTTTGTCCGCCCCGTGAGAAGAAAGTAGTGGGGCTGAGTGTTATTGGGAGAATGAATTAATCTGAGCCACTGTCGCCGAAGTGAGGTTTCGCCTCGTTCTGACGGCTGGCTCAAACAACTCCCAAACTCAAACAGCCCCCTCCACCGTTGACGATCATCCGGATTTTCCAGCACTGCATTTAACAGGTGCTGGAACTCGGAGACCGCAGCGTCTCTTGCCCCCTGTGGGATCCTTTTGAGGATTTTCAGAGTTGGGAGCACCGGGGCAAACAAGGGAATGGTCGGTGGGTTGGGGCCAAGCGAGTCAAACATATTTACGGACTGATCTGCGACGTCATAACTCGCTTGGGGGGTCAGCGGTGGTTGAAAGGGTCCGACGAGTGGGGGTGTGCCCGATCCTGGACAGTGGTTTCCGGTTGGGCCGTGTGCTCGCAGGAGTCCATCAGACTGCCGAACTGCGACTGGCTTGAAGCATGACGGGCATCTACCGGAAGACGGCCTGGTAGGCGGTTGTGAGGGGTGAGGTGGCTGTGATGACATCACAGGCTGATAGCATCGCCAGAGTGCAAAGCGATGATGACATTTGAATTTGAATTAACATTTTTTGGATTAACTCCTGCCAGGAGATCACAGGCGAGGTACCTATATTCCCCCGCCTCACTCACTGAGGCATGCAGTGTTAATTTAAAAAAGATTATTTATCTTTATTTTTAATTTTTAATTAAAAATAAAATAAAATAATACACAAATTTAGAAATTTGTTTAGTATTGTATAATTTATATTTACGTTGTTTAAGGTTGTTTGTCTGTTACAAGAATGATATAATTTTATTATGTGTTTATTTAAGATCTTACCACAAGATCCATCTTATTAGAGATTGAACACTATGCAGTATTTTCAATCACAGAGCCATATGACTTACCAGCAAGCTCTAGAAGTGTGAGACACTTCTAGATAAAATGGGTTTTATTATCCTCAACATAATGCCACGTCAATTGTGCAAATTAAACTAATAAATATTAATTACAAAGAAGTTATAAATACAGTACTCCGTTTTGTCGGAGTACTGTATTTATTTGTGTTGTATTTTTCTGTGCTGTTGCTATTTTGCAACACTTGTAAATATTTTGAAAAAAGAACTTAAAATTTACTTTAGCAGAGATTAATTATGATCTTCCAAGCATCAAATTTGGAAAAACTTCAAATTTAAATTTTCTACCAAGTTAAATGTCACCACTGCCGTTTTTATCAGAGATTAATTAGGACACTTTTCTGTAATTAATTATTAAACTGTATATTGATTAAAGCTTTTAAGTGGATAAATTTACTGCACAATTAACAATATGTATTAAAATACTATATGCGACATTTGAAAGGCGTCAAATGTAGCATACAGTATACTTTTATTATAAGCCTATTCGTTTTTAAAATAAATTGAAATTCAAATATTTCCTATTTAATATTGTTTTTATGAATGTGTTTGACATTACAGTATCTCTAGACTTCATCAAGAACAAGATCTATTAGTTTTAAAATTACACATGATATACTTATCACGTGACTTGTTCGGTGCGGATTTCTACTAAAGTACAAACAGTGTTAAATAATAATGAAGACTTATTAAGGTCTCAATTTAAAGAAGTTCATTTATCGAAGAACCCTTGAATAAGTACTCGGATTAGTTTCATTTATTCTTTCAATATGACACCACTTATATTACATAGTCAATAATATAATCAGTATGGTTCTATTGTAACATGTTAGGTTAACAGTTCTCACATAGGCATAGCATAAGCAAACATTTCATTTTTTTAATACACTTTCTTGTATTGAATTTCTTGATCGTTACTGTGTTGCGTTCGAGTGTGTTTCAAGTGATCACTATGTACATCTTTGCTTCTCAATTGAGCTGATCGTCGTCAGTTGTCGCCACGCTTCATTGAGAGCGAATGATTGAACCCACGGGACATCTTTCAATATACTACTAGGTCGTATCAGTCACTGGTTGACTCATTTTCCATCGCAATGCTTCTTATCAGCGATTCATCCACTTCAAATGTCATACTGTTAAGTTTTAACGTATTGACTTGTCATTCATTTCTTATCATTGAGCAGCTTGCTTTAATTGTTCACATTGCTCGTTGTATTTGTTACTCGTCTCATTTGAAATATGTCCTCAACAATTTCTTACTTTGTAATTGTCTTTATAGTCTGAAATTTTTATTTTATGTTGCAATTTTAATATCGAAGAAATGAACAGAAGATGTTTATTTCTTAAAGTAAATGAATAGATCAAAAATATTTTTTTCGTTAGTCAACTTTAACTCGATATGTATGATGTGTTTGAAAATGTTCAGCTTATAAGATTTAATTAGTCTTAGAATACAGTTGATTAGATACTTACATCGAGTTCTTCTAATACAGTGTTGGGGTTCTGAAGTCCACTTGCACAACTTGCAGCTAGTCATGATCGCCAGAAACTGCTACATGCCAGTACTTATGTAAGTCAATTCAATCTGAGCGCTTAATTTTGTATATCATTTCTTTTAGATGAAAATCATTCAGTAGCTATGGTGAACCGTTGAAGTGATCACAATGTATTTAAGCATCAGTGCTCCAGTGCATTTCTTGCGACAATGTCGTCAACATAATCTCTCATAATAGTTATTTTTAGTTCTCATATTACAAGTCTTTTATAAATACACGTAGAGAGCATAGTTGTCTAGATCTGTAGTTTCAACTAACTACGTTGAAACTAAACGTTATGAATAATATTTTATATATATATATATATAAAATAACATATTATTAGCTGTTAGATTGAAGGTACATTACGGTTATAACAAGCTTACTTTTTTAAAGTAGATGAAAACAGATTAATAAGCTGTAGTCAAAGTTTGTATCTTTATGAACGTCGTATATTCCAGTTTACATTCACATTCAGATTCGCTTTAAATTTTTTCGCAACTTTGCGCTATCGTAAGTTTATATACAAGCTACGTACAGCTTAGATATTTTACTATTACAATGCTCCAATAACTCCCTACGCATTTGTCAAAAAAGAAAAAATATTTCAATAACTTAAAAAGTTATTGCAGATTTTATGCGGGGAGGTTGGTAAATATTGAATGAAATCGCGCTGTGTTCAATATTCTTGTTCATTTCTCATAATTTGTAGTTCAGCCAAAAAACGTCAAAATTAAACAATATTTCATATTATACATGCTCCAACACCCCCTTTTACAAATATCTAAAAGTAAAAAAATTATTTCCACAATTCAAAAAGTTATTAAACATTTTAAGCGGGGATGAACTTTTAGAACAAATTGACGCTCTATGAATATTTTGAACTGTCTTGTTAACTTCGCAATTCTGTCGTTAAATACTATATATCTTAAATATTTTAGAACAGTCATGCTCCATCATCCCCCTAAATACTGACTGAAAATAAAAAAATTATCTTTAATTTTAAAATTTTTATTAAAATATATGCGGGAGGCAAAAGTTTATATACAAATTTTTATTTGTTTTTATTTTTCGACGACTTTTGAATGTCTTTATTCCAGCCTACAATAACGGAATATATTAGATCTGAAGTATCTTTAAGGGTCGTCCATAAAGTACGTCACGCTCTAGGGGGGGGGGTCTAAGACAGTGAGACAGATTGTGACGGGGGGGGGGGGGGTAAAAATTGTAAAAAATTTGACGTAATAGGGGACGGCCCCTAATCACAACAATAAGCTTCTAAATAATTTGGATAATTAAAATTGTATGAACTGTTTTGCTTTTTTCATAATCGTTTTTGGTTTTTTTTATTGTTTTCAAGATCGTTTCATTTATAGCTGATTAATAGCAATTAATTGACTTAATCAGTTAATATGCATGACTCATCGCTATTGGCCTCATTTAATCATCTTTCTTTTGATCCCTTATTCAAGCTTTTCTTGAAAATTGTAGTAAAATATGTTTATAAATTTATGCTCACTATAATATTATACTATTACTTGTGCCTCTTATTTGAGTGAAAGTAGTGATCATTATTTACAAAGTACTATTATTATATCTCTCGTGATGTTTCTATTATTTCAGAAATTAAATTATTTTTAGAATGTTTTGCACATTGTATAGTAAGTCATTTATTGGCAATTGAATGTTCGTGTAAATTTTGATCGCATTTAAGAATGTACTTGAAATACATCGTGAAGTTATTTATTTTTACTAGACTATTTATATATCATACGATGCTTAAATAAGTATACTTAAATAAATATTTATTGTTTTAATTTAATTTATATTTTTAAATAAAATTTGAAATGCAAGACAATAGAGACCCGTGTGATTTTAGAATATCGCATTGGTCTCCCGCTATAAAGTAAAGCGGGGTAAGCTTACTTAGCAAAAGTTTAATTATACCATTTTACTAATTTCTAAAAATGATGGTGCAGAAACCGTTGATATTATTTATACTGTAACCAGGCTATTGCTAGGTTCAATATTTTGTTTAATATTCAAGAATGCAGCAATTGTAAATGATAATAATTTATTATTCTTATTTACAATTGTATAATTGAATAATGAATACTGCTTAATATATGCGCATTAATTTGTTATATATTATAATGAATAATTATTGTATTTAAATTAAATAATGTAATTTCTAGTGATTTTTCAGTATTGTATATTTAATTTTGTTGTTTTAATAATTGTTACGTAATTATGCTACTTTCTCATGTGATATGTGATAAATTTAACTTTTAAATTTTATTATTGATTCGACATTTTAATTGTCAGGTAGTTTTTTTATAATATAAAACATATTATATAAATACTTGTCATCTAATATCTAATCTACAGGCATATATAACAATTATATAACAAATAATTCGGTTTACTACGTTTACAGTTATATTATTTAAATGCAGGCCTATTAACTTTATGCAATGGCGTTTATCCGCATTGGTACAAATTATTTTGTTGAATTATTAAAAATAGTCTGACAAATAGATATAAACCATAAACTCCAGAAATTGCAAATGTGTTTTGTTCTGTTTTCTGTTAAAAACTTCTTTTACTGTTGATTGTGTTAAGTATAAATCAATATTGCGATGTGGCATCGGATCAATACAACAATAAAAATATTATGAAAAAATATTGAGAATTAAATTGACAATATTTCCTTTGAAAATGATGGGGCTGTTGCCAAATCATTTAATTTATTTATCGTAAAACCATATCACAGAATAAATTGATTCATAAAAATTGTTCGTTTTTGATTCCCTTATTTTAAACTGTCGGTTAATTTAAATTTATAATAACTGTCGAATAATGATTTTTGATATAAAAATTAATCCTGGTAAATTGTGTGTTTTTATACAATTCGAAAAGAATTACATATATACTGTAAGTTAAGCACAATTAACTTTAGTAGAAGTCCTGATATTATAAATTTCGAATACTTTCTTTGTAGTATGAAATATAATTTAAATTCAATCAAGTGTTGGTTTGACAATTATGCCTATATATCGTTTTACTATAATGTCGATGGTATCTTTTTATATTCTATACTTTTGTAGAATGTTTAATTGTGTGCCTGATTATTGAAGCCAGAATTCCAGAATTGAATTCCAGAATTGAATTCCAGAATTGAATTCCAGAATTGAATTCCAGAATTGAATTCCAGAATTGAATTCCAGAATTGAATTCCAGAAATGAATTCCATTTTGCCAAAATCATATAACAGCTATTGTCGTTGAAATACATCAAATTTTATATTTTTGTACTATAAGTTTAATTAATTATCTCCCCGGATAATGTTGTAAATATCGGGTGATTTATTCTAGAAATAATGATTTGTTAGACTCTGTACTATTTCCTTCAATCATTCTGAAGTTCAATACAAAAAAATGGTCCAGCCATAATATGTGTTCGTTTGTCTGATTTTGCTGATTATTTGTGATTTAAACTAATTAGGACCTTCTTTTGTTACTAAATATATTGTATTTTAATTGTTATATACTACTTAACTAATAATTTGTGTTGCCTATATTTCGAATAACATTTAAAATAGATAAATACTATTTTCAAAAACTAGTTAACCATTATTCTTCCGTAGCATTAATAACTATATGTTTTATTTGACAGTAATGTTTAATAGCGAAACATTTTATATGATTAAAACTGAAGTCAAATAATTTTAAGTGAATAACAAATAACAAAAAATATTAAATATTGATTTAGGAATGCATGAGACAATATCAGTTTCATCACTAGAGAAATGCGGGAGGGGGGGGGGGCGGAAAAGCGAATCGCACCAGGGTGACACCACGATAACGGAGTGACGCATGTTTGTTCACAAAATTTTAGTAGGTCTACACTTGCGTTTAATTATATTGAATTAGACGCAAGTGAGTAAAATAATACTGATAAATGGTGCAAATGACAGTGAAAAGGTCGTCAACGGAAAATACCTAAATTTTGAAAATATGGTAAAATGACTGCACAAAAGGTCGTCACATGAAAACGGTTAGTTGAAACACCACACCGTGTGACCGAGTGATACCGAGTGGGAAATTGTTCTGAAATAACTGTTCCAAACCAGTTAGTATGCATTGATTTGTTTATTACGATCAATATACCAGTCAATGCAAAGCGATTATTCAGGATATTTGTTTAAGAAAGAGATAAAATTGATAAAGAAATTTATTTGATCCGTTATGCTGCCAGTCCAAATAATAAAATTAAACTACTTTATCTTCTGAAAACTAAAGATTTTAAATCTTTTTCTTCTCATCTAGAATTATTTACAAATACCGCTATTGAATATTTTACAGATCATCAAAACAAATGTTCTAATTAAAGAATCTGTTATTTCATAAAATGCGTCAAGAATTCCATTGGAAATGGAAAAATGATAGTTGAATTCTTTTCTGCAGATATTGTACTGAGTGTTTGTAGATATCGCAGCTGTAGAGCT
This sequence comes from Oconnorella tubifera, assembly GCA_034700105.1. Classification (NCBI taxonomy): domain Eukaryota; kingdom Metazoa; phylum Annelida; class Clitellata; order Enchytraeida; family Enchytraeidae; genus Oconnorella; species Oconnorella tubifera. Next base: position 7,762 of record JAQIXG010006075.1, read on the forward strand.
GACGATGACTGATTGATGATATCAGAGGCGTCCTTCAACGCTCTCGCTGCCTTGTTTTCTCCCTCAGCCGCAATTACCTTGAAACAGTAAATTAAAACATACAGTCAAATGATATACTTTGTTGTATTATCATATTATAATTAAATTAATATTATAATATCTTCTTTAAGGGATTAAAAATAGTAGTTATTTCAATTGAAGAATTTGCAATTAGTATCTCTTTAATTGGCGCAAAATATATCTGTATTCTAAATCAAAAGTGCTTATAATTGCAATTATATTATTGCATAATAAATTGTATATATTTTTTCTGCGAATGGTCGAATAAAAATTCATTAATGATGCAATAAAGCGAGAAACACTGCATTGCAATCTGCATTTAACATTACCAAATTTTTAATTAAAGTTATAGGCATATTTTAGATTGAGAGTTTAAATAAGATTTTTCACATTAAAAATAACTGTCTAAATTGATATTGTAATAAATTAGGAAAAACCATAGTGTATATCAATCACACTATGTGTCAAATCTAGAAAGAATCATTTTTCTACGGTCTTGTCGGTAACTGAATATAATTCACTGGGCCAATGTATCGATAACTTACTGTTATTGAACTGGTGAATATTGATCATTGAACTACACTTAATAAGATTGTAGTGTCATGATGTGTTTGTCTAATTGTTTACACATATTGTATTTTTCTGTCTATGTTTGTAATTGACAAAGATATTCTACCTTAGCTCTTGCTTCCCTTGCAGCCTCTGCTTCTGCAGCCATTGCTCTCTGCAGTTGAACTGGAAGGCGAACGTCTTTTCTACAAACAATAATGAAAATATAACTCAATAAAAAATATGAGTGAAATTTATTTGAGTTTAAAATGATAGTATTTAATTCAACTGTACATCAGATTATGTATCAGTGTATAATTCAATAACTACATCATATGTTCTATTTCATTTACTATTCACTTTCGGACGGTTCCGCTAGAGCTGCTCTACAGACTTTTCCTCTGTAAGACATTCGACTATAAAATAATATCAATATTTGGTACTACCCTAACCATAACGCTAAATCAACGCTAACCCTAATTGTAACCTTAATGTGATGGTAGATTATAAGTTTCGGTACATTAAATTTCTGTAGACAAATTGTCAAAGCCAAATAATCTGTAGAAGAATTCTCATGATACCCTTAAAAAATCATGAATTCTTGTCATACTATTGCGTATAAACTAAACTTTCACTTTAAATTATCGATGGCGTAGATAGATATATACGTTGCAGACGATTAAAAATTCAGCATAATCGTGTAAAAATTTCGATACATCATCTTTTTCATATATCCCAAAATTAGTTTCTAAATAATTTAGATGTTCAGACGTTTTAGTCCATTGTAATCAATATTTTTGTCACAATATCGACGAAGTAGCGATATTTGTTAGCAAATATTGTGTCTAGTCAAATATCGAAGAATTTGTTTACTACAAATAGTGATCAGTTGTAAAAGAGTCATAGCATCAATGCTTTGAGGGATTGACGCAGTAAAAATTGCATGTGCGATTCCAACTTTTTTTTTCTTTAGTTAAATAAATATTTTTAAAGGAAATTCTATTTTTAGCCCTTTACAATCGTCTAGCAACTATACATTTAAGTTTTAAACTTTGTTTTTTTACGGCAATTATTTCGTAAATGATTACAGTTTTAAATTTTAATAATTACTTAATTACCGTGTAAAAGCAACGTAGTTTTGTAATACTATTATAAGCAACTCTTAGATAATAGTCAATCTAAAAATCAAATATTCTAAATATTATAGCAGTCTGATCAATACATTTGACTTTACAGTAATTACATTTTATTCTGATTGTTACTTAAATTAAATGTTATGAAATGATAACATTAATACCGTAGATGACATATTAATTGTTTTAATGACAATTTCAAAGTGACAATTTATAGGGAAGGCAACTAATGTTGACAAAATCTATTATTTTTAAAGATGTGATTTAATATAACTTGATTAATTTTTTTCTAGAAATAGAAAAGATAATATCAGGCTAAATGAAATACATAACCCAACGGCACTAATTTATCTGGCCTTTTTATCTGCAAAAATATTAAAAGTATATTTAATATAAGCCTACTTCAATATTTTAAATATTTTTGTACAGTAAATAGGTTAGTTAGTGCAGTGGTGGATCCAAGCCATCAAGTAGGGGGGGGGGGGGAGGAGCGATCTGTTGTTATTTTTAAATTTGATCCTTAATTTCTTTCAGTCGTGGTGTTTTCCTTACTAGGAAGAGCCGACATATTTTTACTTGTTGGTTGTCGCCTAGATTTTCTTCTCCGCATACATATATTTAACACTTCACGGGTTTTCTTTAGAGGCTACACAAACATATTTTTTATATTTTTTAGCAAGATTTAACGACATTGCTTGATTTTATAAGCAGCTTAAGTTAGTCAGTATATCTATATAGAAGCCAGCAAGCTTTATATTTATCTATTAATTAAAAGTATGTCAACTATGTCACGGGAGAGGGATCATCTTCATCGCTCCTCCCCCTTCCCTATCGATCGACTAATGTTACAAGAGCGCCCTTGCTTCTTTTTAGAAATTATTTATTAAAAAGTTATTTAAAACTTTTCTAAACTTTAGTGCAATATATAAAGCGTTTAAAAAAAACAATTTAATGTAGATATTTTTATATTTCATAGACATATTTTTACATTTTATGACATAACAGATAAACAATAATAATATTGTTATTTATTTACAATTTAATATTTATTTATTATATATAATAATAATATTGTTATTTGCTTGTCATTTAATGGCAAGCTTTATAAACAATAATAATCTAATATAACGATTACAAACTTTAAATTAACATATAAATAAATTATATTAGTCTACTCTGTAAAGGGGGGGGGGG
>JAQIXG010006076.1:0-10697 GCA_034700105.1 Oconnorella tubifera
AAAAGCTGGATGAAAAAGCTTAATTCAGGGCGCACTATTAGAGGTTCGCCTAGGGTGCCAAATAGTCTAGCGCCGGCTCTGATTACAACTATTGCAATATTTCAATTTCTTAACGAATTGCCACAGTACAAATACCTTGCAAATAGTGGAGTAACTATCAGTAGAGGACCAAGTTGGCTTAATGCCTCTGAACACCACAGTCAGTGCTATCATAATAGAAGACATATAGATGTAGAACGATAGAGAACTGCCAGGTCTAAACATTACATAAATAAAATATAGAGATCACTGTAATTATTAATGGTAACATTTAATTGTACAATTTTTATATAAGGCAAAAGATTTAAGTTTTTCATGCAATAGAAGTATTATAAGGCCTAAGGGAAACAAAGACTACGGTGACTTTTAATGCATAGGACCAGTTACACACAAAACGCAATGCTATATATTGCAGGAACACTGGTCGATGAACACATTGCAATCAGGCTATCGCGCACAAAATACAAATAAATGTCAGTACAGAATATATAAAAAAAACATATTTTGTTGTTTCTAGTCAACAAACTCATCAACAAATATAATATAATAATAAAATAATAAACCATATTTATGTATTTATTATTATTATTATTTATTATTATGTATTTATTATTATTATTTAGCCATATTTATATATTTATTTATATTTATATATTTATCTATTTATGGTCAACTGACAATTTATGCAAATCATCAAAATAAACACAAATTATCAAAATTTAGAAGTATAAGGAATATTTTAGATTAAATCCAATACTCTGTCTCATTTATTTTAAACATACTGTACAACATTTTAAAATAATTTTATTACTATAATGCTTAAATATTGCTCGCTTCATGTTAAATACAATTAAATAAAATCGGATTTAAATTTCAATGAACAAATTAAATAAATAAATTTAGGAAAATAAATTCCTACGCTTACGATCTATTACGAACGCAACAAGGAGAGAACATTCCAATGAGAGCAAGAACGAGAATAAAGAACGAAGCGGCACAGAAAGCGTAGAACACTCTCTCGTCAATGGATGCAAATCTCTCCAGCCACATATTGCTGACTGGAAGACAAATCTATAACATCATCAAATGTCATCAGTATAAAAAATCAAATGTCTCAACGTTTCAATCAAGTGTAATCAGTATTAAAAACCTTCATAAAAAGTAAAACGTAGTAAAAAATTAAAATTTAAAATTGAAGATAAATATGTATCACACATACAATATAAACATATTGTATGTATTTTTGTATTTTTTTCGTTTATTATTGTTTAAATCAATATAGAAATAGTTTGCAAATAAGGCCTAATCAAAAAATATCACAAAAATCGCAACTTTTACCGAATAAATATGAATATTAGCAAACAATTTCTTATGAATAATACGAAAATATTTTAATACATAATGCAAATATGATAAGCGTTGGTTCGGTACATTTTGTTATTTCAGTAATAAATGTTTAATATCTTAATATACAATATCGGAAATTCAAAATTCTTAAACATGTTTTTCAACCTTAAATCTAAATTTACGCCATAAGAGTTTAAAAGTTTATAAAAAGTTTATAAAAGTTTATCAAACAAGTTTATAAAAGAGATTAAACGACTTTTCAAAAATCTTATTCAGTATTTGATTTTTAAGAAGTTTAGTCAAAAAATTATCCATCGGGGGATAAATTTTACTCTCGCTCTCTCTCTCTCTCTCTCTCTCTCTCTCTCTCTCTCTCTCTCGTTGTTGTAAGAAATAATTTGTTAATGTGCCAATTTTATCAGATACTGGAAATTAAAACGAAAGCACTAATTGAGGGAGAGAGGGAAGAAGGCTATCGTATCATATCAAACATTCAAATTATTTATTAGTTAATGTTATCATAATAGTGGCAATGCCAAAAGACTATAGAGTTCAATATCAAAATAGTTGAAGTCAATTGCGATACAGTGCTTTAAAATAATGGTAGGCTATACTAAATTGACTTTCTAGCATTTAATGTGAACAATATTGCATTGACATTCAGCAATGTAATATTGTGTAGTAATTATTGTTTTGCCAAAAAAGCGCTTATAAAATTACTTATTAAAAATGTTCACTGAGTATACTTACGAAACAATTATCAGATTATAATTCAATTTGTTAACAATCTCTATATCAATTTTATAGCTCAAATATAAGAACTGTAATTTATGTTAGACTTTATTTACTGAGGTAACTAACTTATTATAACAGATCATCTAGGTCGGTGTTACTGTCTTGCTGTCAGTATTGGTGTCTTCATCGTCTTGTCGCAAAGTGAATCGAGTCAATTGACATAAAATCTATTGTAATAATACAATATGATATATCTTGTGTTGAATTGATAGAGAATTACATATTATCACAGTATCACTTTTATCAATAATAACCCTAGAGGATGGGGTTGTTATTTGTCCTCAAATTTTGTTGGGACAGTAGAGAAACAAAAACATTTCAATCGCTTGTCAAATTATTTTCTATTGCTAATTTAAACCAAGCGGTTAACTTCTGTGATGTTTAACTTAAAACTTTACGAGTGGAGCACTCAATTTTAAAAATTCTGACTTTCTCTGTAAATGCTTTTAGAGAAATTTTGATCCTTCTCCAAAAAAATTATCTATAGGCTTAGAAGTGCAAGGATATCGTCAGAATATTTGCAAATACTGTTTTAAATTTATTAAAATTGTAAAATAATTTCATTTGTTAAAACTATTAATATTTTAAACTGTAATGAACAATAAATAGTTATTAATATTACGTCTCACTTAATGAATCTGATATTCGTCTAATATTATAGCTGCAGACTACTGTTACAAGCTAAGCCTTATGTTAAAATTTAATTTAATTTTCTTTCGCCTCTGGAATATGCCGTCCCAATGCCATGGCCTCGTTTGTCCCCATGATAAATCCTTCCCAACGCCCCCCCCCCTCCCCTCACACACAAGATAGAATTATGCTCCCCCTCCCAGACAAGACAGAGTAATGCCCCCTACCCCTCCCCCACAGAAGATAAAGTTATGCCCCTACCCCCCCTCCCCGCTGGCTGCACGCAACATTAGCCAACAAAGCATGATCAACGTCACAAAGGTCGCCATATTTGACAAATTACCCGCGCGACGCTTTATCTTTCATCACGTGACTTCCATCTCGCATCCCGGCATGCCTCGCGCGCCCTGACACGTGACGTCACCTCTGGTCAATATCAGTGACGTTGCAATGTTGTCGAGTGTTGATGACATCAGATTAGCTTGCCACGTCACGCGCTACACTGGTAGGCCTAGGGGCAATCTTAAATAATCTCTCCGCCCCCCCCCCTCCATTCCCCCGCCCCCTCTCCGGTTCCCCCTCCCCTCCCCCCTTGGCAGGAAGGCCTTCTGATTCAGTGAAATAAAACCTATAGGGTTGTGGTGGAATTGTCCGTAATTATAAATTTGAATAATTTTTGAGATAATATGTTTGTTAATTAATCGCTAATAAATCATGCAGATATTATTAATGTGTATTTAATTCTACAGTAGACTTAAATATAAAGTAATGAAACAAAAAGTTAGCATATTTAAAAGTCTACCAAGCTGCAGACTTTTAAATATGATAACTTAAAAATTGCAAATTTTAATTTCATCGTTGATATTATTGAATAAATTGTTAATTTAGAACGAAACATGCGATGTACTTATTAAGCGTAGATTATTACATTTTCATCGTTTCAAAGGCTTTACTTGGGCTTACTTTTATCTTAGATTTTCACTTATTTTGTCAACTTAAGTTACTTAACCATTATTTTTCATCATTCTAAGATATAAATTAAATAAAAACAACTATTCTATAGTCTTGTATATACAGTTACACCTCGTAAACTGAAGTTTGCACCTCGGAATTGTCAGTTATCTGACAACGCACGGTGCGTTAGAAGTACGGAATACGAAAACGAATAGATTACAATTTTAAAAATTATAACAGCTTGAAGTTCTGACATATTTTTATTCACTCTCTCTCTCTTACATTTTACTCCGCCCCTCTCAACTTTCTTACTCCGCACCCCACTTTCTTACCCCTCCCACAACATCCCAACCCCCCCCCCCCTCTTCCCCACTCCACCACCCCTCTTACGAAATGAATGTTAATCTGATCCCAGGACTAATATGATGACACGATCAATCCGGTGCGAGTTTGGGGCGTGGTTATCCGTGGCACGTGATCGGTCACGTGGGCGCCGCGCGTGCTTAGTTACCAAATCATGAAAGCTGTGATGAAGACTGAAGTGATGAAGAGAACAGTATTGAATACTGTATCTTTTCATCACGGAGTCAATCATTAATAAAAACTACGATTCATGAACAATATAAATGTCAATGAAAGAACTGTACTAAAAATATTGAAGGTGCAGCAAGTTAGCGAAATATTACTCGTCACGGAGACTCGAATTAGCATGTGTCTGTGTTGATTCAAGTTCTCTACCACTTCGCTAACAGTTTAACAAATTAAATAAATACTTTCTCTTTTTATAAATTAAAATGTTATTTTGCATTCTACACATAGGTATACATAATAGTTATAACACTAACGGCAGGTTTCAGTTAGTGTACATTTGTGTAGAATCCATAAATTTGTAGCGATTTTTTATAATTGGGTTAAATTACACAAGGAGTTTAAGTTAGTAGCATGACGTCATTAAGAACAGATGACGCTATGGTCCAATGAATTAGCTGTAATTGCAAGGGCCTTTCAGATTTTAACCAGTATATAGATAAAATTAGTTTTTTAGTTGAACAGGCTTCCTGGAACCCAACATATTGCAAATAGATTCGTCAAAGGACGATTCGGCAACGAACTGTTCGTCAAAAACCATTTTTGTAACAGACGATTCCTATCCTAACCCTAACCTAAACTCTAACCCTAACTTTAACTCTAACTCTAACCCTAAACCTCACACTAAACCTAGCCCTAAACCTAACGAATATCTTTGACGAACAGTCAGTTGACGAATCGTCCTTTGACGAAACGTCTGCATAACAAAATAATAATACAATAATGTAATAATATATTATACAAATATATGTCAATATAACAGAGTGGAGAAATATTAATTCTATATTATTATTATTATTATTATTATTATAACTTTTATTATAATATCTATTCTTATGAGCAATGTTGAGCAACAGCTAATATATAATAAAGGACGAAGCGCTGATATAATAAAAGTTCAATGTCTATAGCTTCAATTAAGTCTCTCAAGGGCCGTCTCCATGATCCATCCCTCTCCCGCCCTGGACCCCGTACCACTCGCCTCGGCTCTCCGCAGCCTCGACGGTACCTAATCACGCCTCGCCGCATAACTGTTGCATCCCTTGCTCCCGCACTCTCTCCCTCGCTCGCCGGCTCACTGGCTCACTCTCTCGCTCACTCGCTTTGTTGTTGCTAGCAATTCTAGTTAAGTCTGTTTGACGTCTGGCAGAGATGGATGAATGACCCAAGATTGACCTCAAAGCAATGAATACTTGGTGTCTAAGGGGTGAGGGGGGGGGGAGTAGTTCGTGTCGGGGGGGGGGGGGAGGGAGGGGCTTGTCGGCGGGGGGGTCGATTAATTATTATGGGTTAATGACCGAACGGGCCATGATTAGTTTAACATGGAAGTGTTAATATCGTGACTGGAACAATGCGAATTTTAATGCTATCAAAACTTTCTGTTTATGCGCTTTATCTTTATTGACTGTTATTATTAGTATTATTATTACAATTGTATTTAATTTAATACAAACATGGCATAGAATACTGTATAAAATGCCTTACAATTAGGATTATTAAAATTAATTGTATTATTATATAGAAGCTAGTGAATATACAATTATATTCATTGTAATTGTGTAATATTGTAATATATTTAATTATATAATGTACAATTTCTAAGTGTATATTAAGCGTCATCTTCAATCCATTGCTAACTTAATATGAAATTGTTCAAAGTTTAATTTAGTAATGATTAAATTCAGTAGTGTTATAAACTTATTACATGAAATAACTTTACAAACAAGCTGCATTATGCAAACTGTTAAAAGCGTGATAACCTACATTCAATAGAAGCCAATAGATAAACATACAGTAGATATGCTACAGGAGCAATGAACAATTAGGTTTCATAATATTTCATAAATTAAGGCAATTTTTCATTTATTTTACATATGCCTATGCATAGTAAAATAAATAATCAATTAGTAAAAGCATAGTAAATAAATAAGTCATCACATGCATTTATTGTAAACGCATTATGACTAAGTACTATATATCTCGTCTTTCATATATAATAGCAGATATAATTTACAAATTAAAATTAAAACTGAAAAAAGCTTTTTAATGCGAGTAATCATAAGTGGTGAGATTTTATCGTTGCCTATTAAGTTAAGTAAAAGTTTAAGTTTAAACAATAGTTCTAGCAAGTATTGCAAATAAAAGTTAAGTTACCAGAATGTCAAATGATTAAAAAAAATTAAGTGTCTTGGGAAACTGTCCGATAAGTTAATCAGCACGGCCGTTGCATTGCCCCGCTACACCGTCAAAGCGAGTATTAGTTATTATATGAAGTAATATAGTAAATAATAAAGTGAATATTATATCGAGATAAAATTTTGTTAAAGGCAGACATTATAACAGTTGCTGCAGAATAATTTGATGCGTGTATACTACAGTATCTCTGTGTGATTGACTTAATTTAAGCAAGGAAGCAACAGATGAAATAATTTAATTGATGATTCATATGATTCTGCTAACATGCTTTGGTTCTGTTCGCTATATGGTATAGATTATTATTGACTGAAATAAACTGATGGCATTTACTGTATCATATATGGAAGCGAGTTCTGATTAATATTCAGTAGATCCATCCACAGTTTCCAACTACAGTATTTATAGGAATTAAACTTTAAATTTATAAGCCAAAACTGTATACATACACGTATTGGTTATATTCCCATATTTGCACGAAGATTCTGCTAATCTTTACGCAACAATTTTTTTTAAATAACAGTTTATATATAGAGATTTTAATTGACAAATCCTATGGTAGGCAAGCATAATAAACAGAAAATCAAAATCAAATTACAATAAATAAACGAACAAATTAAATTAAATGTTCTGCACAAGTATAATATAACAGTTTATCGCAGTTTATCGTAAACCTTTAGTAGAAATAATCTGTCAAGGAAAATATTAAAAACAATCGGAGCGAAGATCGAATTTCTAAAAAAAAATATAAAATGATCACATCAAATATTCAATTAATCTCAAATGCTGGCATATAATAAAAGCTTATTATTCGTATACATTTTATGAATAATTGTTGCTGCACGGTGTCAGTATTTATACTAGAAAATGGACAGCACGATAAACTATAGTATGTAATATAATAGACTAATTAGGTCAATTAAAATATCATAAATCACGCTCAATTACTGCACTTTTAGTCCACGTTATGATAAGCATTTATTGGAATTTATCAATCGATCTTTATGAATTTATATAATTGTTTACTTATGGCTTAATGTTATTTGATCATCATAAAAAGTTTATTTTATGTTTATTAAAATTATGCAGACATCAGAAGTTATAACATTTAACTTTTAACTCTGGTTCAGAAAATTACAAATAATATTTGGCAATGACAGGGAAAGCAGAAATAACCCTTATACAATAACATTTCAGTAGGTGAAGGTATTTTTTATTCAACTACGGTGTATAGTCAATTTTAACTATTGATAGATTGATAAATTTTGAAAAAATGACAAATTGTGCCATTTAACTTACAGTGAATGTAACACGAATTTGGCTCAAAATATTAATTTCAAAATAGATTCATTAAGCGATACACTGTAGAGACAGATAAGTATCGTCAAATATTAGAAGAAATTAATTCGACGCAAAATTTGAGGCAAACAATTAAAGAAGACTCAGGTTTATTATTATTTTTCGACATCAGTCACTGACTAAAATATTAACAAATCATAAGCAGTAGTCTAAATATAGTCTAGACTCAAGAGTACATAAACTAATAAGCTTATTTTCAATAAAATAATTATTATAGTCTAAATTCGTACGTTATTCCTACAATGTTCTTGACATTCTTTCATTTCTATTTGTACAAATGGACCACATAACATTTTTTTCTCAGAAATTCAACACCCACCGTCATCTACTAACTGTCTCAATCATTTATCTCAACTCTTCGTCTCTATACAGAACATACTGAACGTCTAATTATATAAAATTAATAACCCTGGATGTAATTTCTACCCACAAAACACTATCTATTAAGTGAAATATTAACTTTTAGAGTGAAATCAATTCTTCTAAAACCTTTCAGCAGTAGAACTCTAAAGTGTGGTAGGCCGATTCAACACGACTACAACTTACAGGCTTCTATAATAGTCCCACAGGCTTCACAGTAAACACACCGCTGATTGCCAGTCATGTTTTCATAGGATCTATTAATCACCTTCTCTCTGTTCAAGGAGGACCGCTGCCTGCTCGGTAGCCCTCTGAGGTTAGCCTACCGCGGCCAGCCAACCAATGAGGAGGCCCCATATTGGGCCTCGATCGATTAGATCGTGTTACCCCACACGCAGAAAACACCAACTTTATTTATGAATGAGATAGAGACAAGTGAAGCTTCATTGCTATCGATAGAAGCGTAGAGTCAATAACTTTAAGGATAACCGCATTGGGAATATGTTTCAATTTGTCGGTAGGTTATATAACTGTTTTATATTACTAATTATTTATAACAAAGTTTATAATTAGGTCGTTATAATCTGACTAATACTTTTATAATTAGCCTATAGTGTTAATATAATATTACTAATATAAATCAAAATATGACTTGAATTAAGCGACGGTCAGCATATTTGTATGATTTGAATTAATATAGATAACTTTTTAACCTACACTTTAATCAGCGGTTACTCTTATAATATCTGATGAGACTAACTATTGTATTCAATTAAGTCATAAATCATTATAAACGTGATGTTCATCACATTAATATTTAATTAAAACTCGTTGGTAAAATGAAAGAGCAATCGGAAACGACAAATCCAGATTGGATCTAAAGTTCACTGTATCCCTAACTTGCTGCACCCTTTTGTGGAACACTTAAATTGGCAACTAGATAACGTTTATAATACGTTAATCCAGATATTAAATTGAGAATGAATTTTCAATTAGAAGCGAATAATGTTTCAAAATTACTAATGAAATTGTAATTGTTTCTTAATTTATTTTCATATTCTTAAAGATTTTTTAATTAATCATTTAGTTTCCCTTTCCCTCCTTGCCCCCATAGCGGGGTTGGTGGGGGGGGGGGAGGACAGTAGTAGTGCTCCTCTAATCCTTTAACACATTGTATAAGAGGCCATATGTATTGTGAATACGATAGGCCTATATGTATACTGTCACACGTGTGAATACAGATATTGTAAATATGTATTACAATATTTTATATATTTTTTCGTCAAATGACAGCTATATAAGAATACAAATGAATACATTTAAAGAAAGAAAATGAAAGTCAAATGGAAAAAAGTTAAATATCGTAAAAAGATAACATTTATTAAAAGATAAAACTTATAGACATAATTTATGTCTCAAGTTTCGTTTTTATATAATTTGACTCAATGTTCTAATATATTATAAGTTCAATTTATGTTTTGTTTCTTTTTGTCGCATAAAGTAAAACGTAAATGTAACTTATAATATAGTTACAGTACAATATTGAGCCAAAATTTGATATTAGCAAGAATATATATTAGACTATTATTCTCTTCAATTTATCGATTTGATTTATTTGCATGGTAATATTTTGCATTTGGATTGGTATTTGATATAGTTTCGATTAAGCATTGATAATTAATGATCATTTTCAAATATTCAAAATGAATAACTAAATCATAATGATATTTTCCAGAATCTACAAGTGACTACAGTTCACTTCTTTCATCTTCTTCATCATCATCTTACCCAACGCATCACGATGACTCATCCAGCCTGCTTCTGGACACTATGGGCGGGGCCTCGTGCGTCCCAACCAATCCCAGCGCGTCTAACGACTCCCCGCCCATATCGCCCGACGCGCAGCTAGTCCACACGGGCAGCCCTAACTTCGTCTGTTCAGCCCTGCCGTCCCACTGGAGAGCCAACAAGTCCCTGCCGCGGGTCTTCAGGGTGGTGGCGGTGGGGGACGAGGTGCGGGACGGGACGAGGGTGACGGTGACGGCCGGGAGCGACGAGAACTTCTGCGGGGAGCTGAGGAACAACGTAGCCTGCATGAAGAGCGGCATGGCCGCCTTCCATGATCTCAGATTTGTGGGTCGCAGCGGCAGAGGTTGGATAAATTAGAATTTTGTGTAATTAGTAATTTTATTTCACAAATAACACTACAATAGTGCTATAATATAATAATCAATTTAATGTTATGGGTCAGAAATAATAAAACTTCTGTTTTTGTAAATTGGTTGCGTACAATACATATATCTACAGCATTGTAAATAATTGGTGGGGGTCAGAAGTGTAATTTGTTGGGTACGGTATTGTTAATATGTTTCATCTATAGTATTTTTGTTACATGAAAATCACTACTGTATTGTTCATTGTGAATTGATGGG
>JAQIXG010006077.1:0-10696 GCA_034700105.1 Oconnorella tubifera
TATTAAATACAGCTCAATATAATGTGTAGACAATGTTCCTAGTACAAATAATCAATGTGCAGCAATTTCAATATATTATAAATTAGCAGCAGATCAGCAATATTACAGAATTTATGAACAAAAATGACTTATCTTCCAGCTTTTAGAATGTTTTTTAAAATGCAAAATTAAAAATCTAAAATTAAAAGTGAAAAGAATTACATGCAGGATGTAATGTAATTATTAAAAATCAAAACTGAAATTACACTAAACAAATAAAATCTAGTTATTATTAATAAATAAAATATAGTTATAACAAATAAAATCTAGTCATTATTAAGTCTAATACCTGTCAGTGCTGTCAATGTTATGTTGACTGATACTTTTATCCAAATCTGAAACATCAGTCGACACTTCTTCAGTTCTCCCTATATCATGCAGTCTCTGAGTTAAAGTCTCAATTGTGGCTTTATACTGCAACAAAAGCAGTACATTTATATCTAGTTCAAAAAATAACGTCAGATTCCTATGTCTATACTGAATTTCATGAACCCGGTGTACTTCTGAAACTTTATTTTAATCCTAATATATGTTCACCAGAGGCTCTTTTATTGAAATTACTAGAGCAGACTTCAACAGCTTAAACTTATCTTCAGGGTAATCATAGAGAAGAAAATTCATTTATATAAAAGCAAAACTTACACATAAATATATTTTTAGAAAGGATGAAATACCCGAGTCAAACCTAACAAGAGAGAATTAAGTACCAAAAGCGAGTCAGTACCTGTAGTATATCGGCTGCTTGTACATTACTTTCCATCGTTACTCTGTTTATTTCATCTCTAACTGAATTCAACTCAGTCGTGTACCGGGTATTTACTCTATCCAACTCTTCATTTAGCAGAGCAATACGAGTCTACGTAAGAGTTAATAGTATTCATTATAATCGTTATAAAATCATTGACACATCACGATGCAATATATGTGTATACAAAAAACGTTTTCTCTTTGTTCTTTACAACAGTCACAGTTACATCTTTTGAAATTTTTAGTGCAAGAATATATAGATTAAACCGATTCGTTATAACAAAGAGAATTTCCATGCAAAATTATAATAATAACAGAATTTAATACACAGTCACATAAAGCAAAAAAAGCCCAACAAAGACAACATCTTCTAAAAATGCATTCTATTTTAACAGAAGTTATAAATATAACAACAGTACATATTTCAATAAAACCTATGATATTGTCAACCTATGTCAAAAAAATCTCATAACAATTACTATTTCAAGTTTCCATTAGCGAAATTAAAACCCAACAAACTTCACTCATTTATCTCTAATTTTTACTATTTCCCGTAACATTTAAATATGCAATCATCACCTGTCTTGCATCCACATGACCCAACACCACCGCCACCTCTCTCTTTAGCGCCTCCACCTCACTCTCCCCCTCCTCCCCAACAACTAGCCTCTCACCCGCTCTCAAAAACTCTAACAATTCCTCCGCAATCACGTAAAGCAACATCTCAGTGGAGCTACGATGACTCAAAATGTCATCTGTCTGGGACGTAACATCCAGTCTAGAGATTTCAAAATGACGATAAGGTCGACCTTCAAAAGGATCAGCAACAGGTGGTCTAAGAGTACGTCCAAGATCAGCGACAGGGGAATCGAGTAAAGAACGAGGAGTATCAGATATATCGGCGATTGAACTCAGTTCATCATCGTCGCGTTGGTTATCGCTTTCGTTATCATCGAGGACAATTATTGGACTTTGACTCAATTTTTTATTTCTTGAAACAACTTCCTCGTTGTTTTCATCTAGTTGTCTAGTTCGTAGTGGGTCATTTTCTGTTAATAAGATTGACATTTTGGTGATCTTTTCATTCAGCTGAATAATTTCTTCGTCTCTTTCCGATAAAGCTTCTCGCAGGTTCTGTATTTCCGAGTCTGTTTCTACGGCCTCCAGATGCCTCCGGTATTCTTCCACATCTTTCCCATTCAAATCCTTCCGCAAAGAAGCAATCTCTTCTTTACAATCTTCCAGTTCTTGTTCTGTATTCTTCAACTTCTCCATTAATCTAGAAGTTTCCTCATTTCGTAGCTTATCCTCTACAGCTAATAATTTCGTCTTCGTTTGAACCAGTTCATTTTGACAACTTTCCAACTGAGTCCTGGTACCTCTCTCTGCATCACTACTATCCTTCATCAACTTATCCCTCAAAGATAATATTTCTTCCTGATTCGAAACACGTTCCTCTCGACATTTCCGTAACTCTTCCTCACTGCTCTTTATCTTTTCCTTAAACGCTTTCATTTCCTCTTCATTCTTCTCCAACAACTCCCTACTTCTATCCACTTCCTCTTTCCCCCTCCTAAACAGCATGTCCATAATCTCCAGCTCTCTGATCTTCTCCCTCAGGCCATTCTCTTCCTTCTGACTTCCCTCCAATGCATCCTTGGTGTCCTTCAGCTCTTCCTTCAATCTTTCCAACTCCATCATCAGTTTCTCTGAGATGCTCTTGCTTTCTGCCAATTCATCTCTGTACTGATGCAGCTGTTCCCAAAGGGAATCGATTTCCTCCTGGTCTTCTGATTTCTTTTCCGGACTCTTCGGCTGCTCTGGCACAATGAAGGATGACAGACGCATTTCTGTCTCGTATTTATAACGAAATTGTTCCTCTGATTTTTGTTCTGTTGCTTTCAGTTCTTTCGCGTGTGAGATACGAATGGCTTCAATCTCGCGTTCCTAAGATAATAGGCTAAATTTAATATTCGAAAGAAATCACATGATGACAATTTTGCTGAATGAATCATACTAGCATTACATCAAAAATAATACAGTAATAAAAATACAGACAACATGTGATTACCAAATATATAACCAATTATAATTGTACCAAATATAAATGTACCAAAATCGATAAAAACATTAATATAAATAATAATATAATTTAAATAACAAATTATTACAAATTCGTACCAAATTTTTTTTATTCTGATCCACAGCTTCTGATAATCTCTCCTCCCATTCAACTTTTTCTTTCCGATGCTCTTCAGTTAACTCCTCTATTTCTTTTGCGTGAACTGAAAGTAGTTCCTGTATCCTTAAGCCAATATCGGATCCTTCGGATTCTTTACTGCGTAATTTGGCTAGTTCTGAAAAATATAATCCCAAAATATCCAAAATCTAAATTCACGATTACTAACTAAATCACCTCGAATACACAAAATTTACTTTCTTATAATATTCAAGATATTCTTCTAATTATTCTTAACAATTCTATTAATGGAAAAGTTTCAATCTGTTCTATGAATATTTGTTCGTTTGTTGTTTAAAGGCACCGCAGCACAAGAAGGCTATTTAGTTTCATAAATTAAAGTTATATGAGGAAGAAATTAAATTAAATAACAACGGCTATTATGCAAACCAGATTTTAGTTTGTCAATTTCATTCTTGTGTGTCAATGAAAGCTGAGATCTAAGGCCTTCAATCTCCTTACGATTATCCTCTGATATATTGATCAAACGTGCAGTAAGCTCTTGATCCTTGTGCATTAGTTGCATGCGCAGAATCTGTACTTGTTCTATGCACAACACCAAAAAAGAATCATAACAATAGAGATCATAAGCCTATTTGTAAATTCCATACAATAAAAAATTATCAAAGAATAATGCTTATATTGTTGTAAGAATTGCAAATTGATAAATTTAAGTTTAGTCTTACTAAAACCAGAAGTTAGTTCGCAAAAATACTAAACCCACAGAACTTAAATCCTTGTTTGTAAATTTAATTCACCACTGATCCTTGAGATCTACTACGTTTAAAATTTTATTTTATTGTGCCAAGAAACATAACTAGCGCATTAATTTGAGAGTCAAAATTATCTGACGCAATGGTATTAACTGTTAGATGACTAAATTCCTTATCATTTTATAGCACAGGGTTCATTTTAATAAATTTCATTTAATGAGAGAGAAACAATAAAGAGAGAGAGAAAGAAAGATTCAATTACCATCGTATTGTTCTGAAAGTTCTTTCACCTCCGCAACATGGAGAGCTTCTAGTTCAGCTGACATCTCATTGTACTTTATCATATTCTCTCTCAACAATTCTTCCTGTATTTACAAAATAGCTGTTTTTTACAATGAACAGAAATATGCATAGAATTGTTTACAATTTATGACCTTTTTCAAGACTTCTAAACAAGAAAGTATCGCATTTGGAATGAAGTAATAAATTAAAAGAGATGTTCAAAAATTGAAAGAAATAGAAAAAGAAAATATAATTAATTTTATAAAGTAACAAATCTAGCCATGTCAGCTATTCCTAAAAGATATAGATTGAATAATTCTTCAATATTGTAGAGAAAAGTGCATTCATGATATTTATCACAGTCACATTATTGGCAATACATAGGCTATCATCAGCAGCCATTGGCTATAAATTTGAGTCAGTCTATATCAATGTTAAAGTTGAAATGAAATAAATACAACATTTCTAAAACAAAAAACAAGTAAGCAATCACAAATATAAGCATTAATTCAAATAGCATAACAATGCTGTAAAACATTCATAAATAAAATAAATAGTTGTAAATTATCAACAAATATATCTAAGACAGTAAAAGAACTACATCTAAACTGGTCAAGTTTAAAAACAACGCGCAAAATAAACATAAAATACTAGAAAATGAGCAAAATTTGAACAAAAATTCTAAAAGTCTGAAAAGAATAAAATGAAATATAGAAACAGTCAACGCAATTAACAATATTGATGCGTATCATCAGAAACGCAGCTAAATACTAGAAATTCAAACAAAAACTAATTCACAAAAACAACAGCACAAGTTTTATTAGTTATATTGTCAGCGAAGTCTATAATGTAAAAACTTACAAGAAAGCTTCAAGAAAATATCTATAAAAACTTGAAAATGTGACATTTTAAATACAAGAAAAGCGCAAGAAATGTTCAAATGATGTAAAGAAAATATATATAAATATTAATTTTAATGTACTGCCTCATCAAATTATAGTGTTTGTAAACAGGGTACAATAAATAACAATAAATACATGTATGTATGTATGTATGTATGTATGTACAGTGTATGTATGTATATATGTAGTATGTATGTATGTACATACATACGAACGCACGCACGCACACATGTATGTATGTAAGTATGTATGTATAATACATTTTATGTATTATACATTTTATGTATTATACATGAAATTAATCAATCTCGCACAGTAAGTGTTAATATGAAGATTAACAACTGACCTCATGAAGCATCAACATAATCAACACAGTATGCTATTATTATTATTATACAAAGCTCAAGTAATCTAGTCCAATTTAAAACTGAAGGATTATTACATGACAAGTCAAAACAAGCTTCTCATTAGTTTCTTATATCAATTGACTTCCATTGCAAATACTTAATGGTATATTTAGATTAAGAATAAAATGTAAATTTTACCCCATTTCGTATCGTTAACAATCTAACTTAAGCGTGAATACTTCAAAACTATAAATTCAGTACTTTGAATATTGTCTCTAATCAAATATTATTGTCAACAGAGAAACAATACTAAGCATACGATAGGCAATAAGATTATATAATTTGCATTTATATTATAGAATTTTTTAAGTATAAAAGGACATCATAATGGATTCTATGGCTTACAATTTTGTAAATTGTTAGTTTTTTAATGTCATATTAGCACAAATTACTATTTAGCAACACGTTGTGAATTGCATGTGCAAAACGTACATAATTTGTGAGCACTAGACTCTAACACAAGGAACTAAATAATTTTTCTTGGGAATGAAGGAGCCAGACTTTAAAATATTGTTCCTTGAAATTTAGTATATTACTAAATTAATAACAGTGTGAATTGTAAGCAACACCTATTTCAGCAAAACTAAGACACTTCCAAATGTTAGTTGAGGCAATATATAAAGAAAATGAGATAAAAAATGTAATATTAAATTTGAGCATAAGACTAAAATATGCAAAAAAGGGTTAAGCTAACATGATATACACAAGTAGCACTTCAAATATATCCATTAAAAGCTGAATGTCTACATATAGTAGGCGCTACATGAATGATCCAGAAGTATTCTGATAAGTAAATTGGGTTTAGAGTATATCAAAAACTTTAATGGCAATACGTTACATTTTTAAATATTATGGCATTTTGAATATAAAATTTAGCCAATATCGCAATTTTTAAGAATTAGATCAGAAGAACATTTAGTCATCTTAATTTGTGTGAAATGAATTTGGCTGAATTTAAAAAAACGAACGAAATAAAATCACGAATGTCTACCATTTTAATTTTTGCAAATTATATTTTTTATTAATATCAGTTACTATTAGTTAATAATCTCTTTAAAAACAGAGTATAAATAAATAAGTAAATAAATAAAGTATGCAATTGAATATATATATTGCGAGTAAAAAGAAAGGTCATTTTTTTACGAGAAATCTACTAAACATTACAATTCAGCGCATCCTTTTTCAAACACCCATGCAGTTCCATCAACCCCACCCATATTGATGAACTTACATTTGTTTTCGCGACAAGATCTGTCAGAGCTTTTATACCAAATCGTGTTAGGACTGTTGAAATCTCGCACTATAGAGACGAAATTGTAACAAGAGAATCAAACCAATTATATAAATTTATAGAAATTAACATAAATCAATCTTTGATCTCACAAAAATTATACAAGAAATACAAATTAAACAAGAACATTTCATACAAATATGCATATTTGCATATTATTTTATCACAATGTTTAAAGAGTTCGTTTTGCTAGCAATTTACATGAATAGTTAATATTAGTATACTTAGTAATGTTAGTAATATTATATTTTCTACTGTAGTTCTAGTAAATTTTATTGACAAGTTATTCATGCAACAAATAAATAAAAGTTCTATAATGAAGCCTTTGTGCAGTGTCTGTCTATTTCTCTCTCTCTCTCTCTCTCTCTCTCTCTCTCTCTTTCTCTCTCTCTCTATTTGCTTCTCTATGTGTTCTAATGTCTCAAATTCATTAGTGATTCTCACTATTGATCGTTTGTTGACTTTATCATCTAACTTTCTTTCATGCAGGTTCATCTTTTATAGCTTTTTTTATAATTTAATTAAACAAGAAAGCAACAGCTTGACCGTAAAACTCATAAAGACAATATTAAGAGTTCCTGTTATATGAATATTGTATTATCTTATCATATACTTATACAGAATAATGCATTTTGTATTTGCTTTAGCAAACTTTATTAAAATTAACAATTACTAATTAAATTTTGTACTTTATATACTGTACTTTGACATGCAGTAAATCTATCAATAAACAAGCTAATAAATGGATTTTAAATGTACTTCTCTCTGATTATTATAACAGGATGTCTTATTTTCTTATAAAAATAGCCATGTAGAAAATAGAAGAATTTCTATAATATATAAGAAATGACAAGGCACACACAATGACAATGATTATATAAACTTAAACACTTATTTCAGAATTCTCAACTAGACAGAGAGAACATTTATCAGAACAAAATAGTTCATATATTTGGTTCTTCAACATGTGAACATATGAAAACTTTATCATACAGGAAGAAGAAAAGAGCTGAATAAAGAATTAAAACAACAAAGAGACACAGAGATAAATAAGAAATTGTCATCAACAGAAAACGAAAAGAAACTAAAAATCAAAACATATAGGAAAATATTTTTGTAATACCAAGACAGACTCCACATAAAACAACACAACGACCACTGCCAGAAAAGATCAGTATAATAAGTGAACAATAAATGAATAAGAATGCAATAAATATCCATTAAACATTAAGAAGTGATAAAATTCTAATCATACAATTGAAATGATAAAAGATATCCTAAGAGCGACAATCCCAACAGTATCAATCCCAACAATATAAACATTTCATAATGATAACAGAAAGATAACAATGACTATTATTAAATCACATATCTCCACGATGCACCGATAGCTCCACAACACATATAATCACTCCTGTATTAATCATGTCTAATTGCAACTGGATTATTTAAGAATGTATTGCACCAGGATGATTTCAGAATTCAAAACTTACATTTTTCCCAACAAACTTTTAATCTCAACAAAAATACATTTGCAAGTATACCTTAATCGCTACTTGAATATTCTCCAGCTGCTCCAAATGACTTTCTTTCACTAAAGCCAAGTCCCGCTTCACTCTATCATCATCAGCGAGAGCCAATTGCGAGCTGTAATCTATTTCATTGCCAACATCCTCCCCCTGAGACTCCACCAAAATTGGATTCTCTTGAATTTTACCCTCAACTTCAGAAACAGCATCAAGTTGATCTGAGAAAGTTCTTTCGTTAGATGTAACATTCTCTTCTATAGACTTATTAGGTTCCTCATTATTTTTTATATCCCTGCAAATAACTGTATCTTCTCTTAGTTCATCCATGGATCCATCCCCGAAGGGATTGGACTTCCACGATGAACCCCCGGATGCAAGTCGCTGCTCTAATATAGCCATCAACTTGCGTTTCTTCACTTCAAATCTGTCCAAAAGATTGGCGTACGGAGTCGACGCATCAATCTTTATCTCAACTGCAGGAGGATCATTGCAATCATTAGCAAGCTTGGCCCAGATTGTCGATGACTTTGTTGATTCAGATTCAGTAATGTTTATACCATCATTATTTATTTTATCAGATCTTTCGAGTGTTTTATCCTCTTTATATTTAACCGTATCTTGATTGATATCATCAAATGCTTTGTGAGAATCAACAAGATCATTGCTCTCAACAAAATTAGACTCATCATCAATTTTTCTTTTCGTAGCTCCTCTATGTTCCATATCACTGGATGCTTTAGATTCAAGCGAAAAATCTGCGATGTTTTCATTATCAGAGCTTGCCAACATATCCGCAGTACCGTAATCATCGGGGGAATTTGTACTTGCAACGTTACTCATTGTAAGACTTCCTGGCTCATCTGCAAAATCTGAAAACTTCAGATTTTGTTCACGAATTTGTTGGCTGACTGTATCTGAAAAATCAGTGAATTTCCGATTTTGCTCACGAATTTGTTTTCTTACTGTATCTTCATTAGCCAGATCAACATGATCATTATCAGAGGATGTGTCCCCATGATCAGAAATGGGAGGATTGGCAAATGTATGAAGATTTTCTCCATCAAGTGGTACGTTTTCATGATCATCTGGTAAATCCATATCATCAGAGTCGTACTGAATGGATGATCCTTCCTCGTCATCCATCCTTAACTAAATTTAAAGACTTCAATTTTACAGGGCGCATCATTCTTGATTAGTGCATTATGAAGAATAAATTGATAAAAAATAATAATTAAAAAAATAATAATTAAGAAATAATTGATTAAACGTAAAATATTTCATTTTAATGCCTCAAAGTTAATAAGAGTTAAGAAGATAAATTCAAATTTATGCATTTTTCGTTTATGGTCATAAGTTCAATTTCCTTACAGTAAAAACTATGCACAATTTCATAGAATGAGTATGGAGTGAGAGATTCAAACTTCTTATGTAATGCAGACGAATCAGAGAAAATTTACAATTGCTAAATTAAATTGTCGTAATAAATTTGCTAAATATATAAATGCTCAAATAACAAATTATTCAGCATAAGTTAAAATATGGTTACACTGAAATAAAAACAACAAAAATTAATACTAAAAACTGAAAATGAATGTATATTAAACTCGCTAAGTACTATCGACTTTAATGCCTAATTTTCAAATAATATTTCTAATTACTTATCCTATCAGCAATTTTGAATCATTATAAATTTAGATATTAATTTTGTCATAAATCTATGACACTGCTGCTTCAAGGCAAGATACAAAAAGATTGAAAAATAAAAAAATACTGTTCAAAATATAACAATTTACAAATACTGCTTAATAATATATCTCATATAATTTGTTTGATTGGAACAGATGTGTTCTTTCCTGTTGCTTACAGGAAATTCTCCGCATTGTGCTAAAACGGATATTAAAATCATTGACTGATTGAAAGATACACGATTAATATGGACCCTATCTAAAAAACTTGAAACATAAATAACCTGTATTTAGCTTCAGTAATAAATGATTTGCATTATTGCTAAGAGACAAGTCAACAGACAAGTGCTAACTTGTTACACGAAGAGAGTCATTAATAACAGAAGATCGATTCTATCAACGTTAACCATGCTAGGAATATAAATTAATGTAAAAAAACTGATCACAAAAATAGGTCTATTGATATCAATGAATAAATAAATATATGTTATCAAAAGATATCAATAAATATACATTGAACTATGAAGAGAAAGGAAAGAAGTCAACTTTGAATAATAATCAATAGTCTTACATACTGATTGAATGCTTCTATTGAACCTTGATTTTTGTTCGTTTGTTTGTTGCTTAACGGCACGGCAGCACAAAAAGGCTATTTAGTGCCAGAAATTAAAATTAAAGATTACAAGTAGATAATACATACAATAGATATATCAGAAAGTCGATATTTGCTAAAAACCTACAATTAAAATATACAATAAATATACAGTTTAAAATATGCAGTTAACGTAACTGTGTAAATAGTTATAGTTAAAATGCAGATAAAAACAGTACAAATTATAACGTAAATAAAAAAACTAAAATT
>JAQIXG010006078.1:0-10695 GCA_034700105.1 Oconnorella tubifera
AAATAAACAGCTAAATAAACAGTTAAATAAACAGCTAAATAAACAGTTAAATAAACAGCTAAATAAACAGTTAAATACATTTGCGATTAAAAAAAACATTTTGTGTAATAAGAAATTGATTTTTGAACCCAAAAGTCAGAAAATTATTGGATTATAGCTTTACATTAAAATAGTAATAAATCGACAGTGTTACCACTGTGGTTTTTTAACTGAATATAAAAATAGTAATAAATCGACAGTGTTACCACTCGTGTTTGTTGTATTGGAATGTGGTACCATTTGAGAATTGTTTAGATGCAACTATGCAGTCAATATTGGGTTGTATATCGTATCGTCTGATGCTAGCTGTAAATAATGATTTACAAAGTAAATAATAAAGAAAATAACTAAATGAATAGATAAATGAATGAATAAATAAATAGATAAATTAATGTAAAAAACAGCTACATAAACAACTAAACAAACAGCTAAATAAACAACTAAACAAACAGCTAAATAAACAGCTAAACAAACAGCTAAATAAACAAATAAATAAATTTATTCTTCTATTTACTACATAAATCTACTAGAAATTAACTCATATTCGAGACAGATTTAATAAGTAAATTAACTAAGCGGTTCCGTTATTACTTGCGTCATCGGAGCTGTTTTGAATGACAACGCAGCGCCCCCTGTTGGGCACCCCTTTAGTAGGGTCCCCCGCGTCATCGATATGGCAGACATGCCCATAGGGGCACAGCAAGGGCTCCTCGTCCTCGTAGTATACCTCAGAGGTACTGCACCAGTTTACTGAAACAAAATAATTTAAGCAAAATATGGGCATTTTTATCCCCCCCTCCCCTTAAGCCTGGATCCCCTATCCTATCCTATCCACCCCCTTCCTTTGATAATAGAGACAATAAACTCTGAGAGCAAAATAACGAAAATGAATACATATGATTTTTAATTAAATCTACATTTAACTTGCAATTATTATTACAAATAAAATAATTAATTAAATAATTAATTAAATAAATAACTATAAATACCCTCCGGCCTTTCGCCTAATCCCTGTATTAACCAGGAAGAACCTACAACGAAAAATGATGAAATCATTAAAAATCTAAAAATATCATCATTGTTTTTTAAGTCTAAACGGCAGCGTTGCGTTCGCGTTACTGAATAATCGGACTTTACGGAAGATTTATACATCGACGTGAGAACAACGCAACCGCAATCAAGGAGGAAATGTAAGGAAATATTTTCATATTAATTTACTGCTCACCGGACGGTAGTCTACTTTGAGGCTGACCCTTCCAATCTACGTCTAAAATACAATTAATGACAAAACTAAATTACATTAGGGTAAAGTTTTAAAATTCAGGTAAACTTTATCTTAGAGATCAATATAATATAAGATATATATACATTTTTATTGAAAATAAGGTTTTAGAATAAATAATAATATGCAATGTACCTTATGTAGGTATGTAACAATGTAGGTATTACAGAATATAACTACAATATACCATTTATAATACATAATATACCTACATTATACAATGTATAATACACAATACACAAAAAAAGAAATTTATAATACAAATGTATACGTACACTATACAATGTATAATACATAATATACCTACAATATACAATTTATAATATAATTTACGTATAACTTACAATGTATAATACATACAACCTTGTAACATACAAGTATCCACTATATAATAATTCTCTTACGGTCAGTATGTCTCCGATATGACGCTGACGTCATGAGAAAAGATTATAAACTATTGATAACCTTTCAAAAAGTTTATAAGTAGGCCTAATGAAAGAATTAAATTTACAATCCCATGACGTCATGAGAAAAAGATTATAAAATACAACCTTTAAAGTAGTTTATAAGTAGGCCTAATGAAATAATTAAACTTACAATCACATGACGTCATATAAATTGTTATATTTTTCCTCCCTCTCCCCAGGCACCCTCCCCCGTCATTTTGACGGATTACAACTAGTAATACATAATATACTTATACTAGACCTACAATATACAATTATAATACTTATGTATAATACATACAGGATTTAGGCGGAACTGGATTCATACAAGTATATTGACAGCCATTATGACAGCAAATGCCGCCATTTTGTCCCGCGCATTCTTTATCCGAGTCACATGACGTGACGTCACAAAGAAACGCGGGTTTTTCCCTAGGAGGGGGCGGGCATTGATCGTGTACTTCCGGAGGAAGTAGTATTTCCCCCGTGAGGGGGTCGATTAGGACGGGAGGGGAGTCGGCTTGCATCATATCGTCATCATCTCGTCGCTGTTTGAATAGAAACTGGCGGTAAATATCGTTAATTTATGCTAATTTATGATTATTTGTGCTACTGATGGTTATTTATGCTAATTTATGCAAAAGGATGCTTATTTACAGCATGATGCTGATTAATGTTTAGTTACAATAATTGATGCATATTTATGATAATTTATGTTTCTTTTTCGTTTGTTACATATTTAAACAAAATGTAAGCATACTTTTTACGCAACATCACATAATATTATGATAGGTTTTATTTTTTTATAAATTCTTGACTAAAATACAATTAAACGGGGGGGGGGGGCGGGGGGGGGGTGGGGTGGTAAAATTATGAAAAACTTAGGGAACTTAACAAATCAGACGCTCTTTTTCACTGTATTCAATTTAAATTCGATTATCTGACCGGAAATGAATAAATAATGACCCCCGAATATGCGCTTCGATTAACAGAAATAATAGACTTATTATAAATAAATGCGGATTCTCTATTTAACAGAGAAAAAATGAGTCAAAATTGTTCTATTTAAATGGTTCATTCAATATGTATGTGTGGGTGATTATAAACGAACAGATTCCAGCTGAATGATTAACAGACCAATTAATATAGACTGTTAAACAGATAAATATACGGACAGATTTTACAGATAATTGATCGGTTCAGTTTTAATGTGCTTTGCGTTTAAAGCCGGGGGGGGGGGAGGGGGTAATAACCTAGAAAACATTCAAAGGGGGGGCTGGATAGTGAGAAAATTAAATTGGTTTAAAAAATATATATTGTGTTTTTTGTATACGTTTGTTTCTGTAATTGAAGCGAATAAAAGATTGATATAAACTGATTGTACGAATTTAATCACTTAAAAGTTAAATTCGTACAATCTCACTTTAGGTAAATCTCACTTTAGTATTTACTAAAGTGAGATTTACTAAAGAGATTTTAGAAGACAGACTTAATTTTATAAGGTACAGTATCGAAACAGTTCAAACAGACCCATAATTTACAGTGTTCATAGTATAGTACTGTTTTAACTGCTCGGCGCCTGTTATATGTAAACAAACTACAGCGCCACCTTGTGAATTACCAATTAGTAAATCTCATTTTGAGGCTTTATGCTAAAGGGGAAGGGGAGGAAGGTGGTACTCCCCCTCCCTCCATACCTCCCTACTTTTATATAATATAGGCCTAATAGTAACTAAATAGATCAAAGTTATAGTTTAGAAGTTAAACTTAAAATTAAAAGTGAAAGAGAACTAAATGCTTAAATTATAAACTGATGACACATTTATGTCACATTTATAACATAATTTCAATCACATTTTTATGTAAATACATTTTAAATCTAATTACAATTTAAAATGTGTTTACAAGAAACACATTTTATTTAACGCGTCAGAATCGCGATAAATTCTCGCTAAAGATGTGAAACTAGTAACATAAATCACACATTTTACATTCACATGTGAAATGGAAGTGTGAGTTAAGTTTAAACAACACGAGAAATCTGAACATTGGACCAGAAATAAAACGATAAGCTATTTTAAGGTAAATAAGATTTTAAAGCGTGAGATAGAAAGTGAAAAAGCAAAAAGGAATGTTGTTAGAAGTATTTATGTTTAGTGCACTTGGCTGAAAATGAATGGGGGGGAGGGGCATATATTTCAGATCAAAATGGAGAGCGAAAAACTAATTTCAAATAGGGGTGGATAAATTTTAATTGTAGTTAAGTAATATAAAATAGAATTTAATAATGAAAATACAGATTGATTATTTCGAATACTAGGCTAGTTTTCAGTAAAAAAGGCGTATAGATAGAAACTCGTTTATTTATAAACAAATTGTATTCAAGTTTAAGTCGTAAAAACAACTTGAAAACAATGTATTCAATTCAAGTTAAGTTAAATTTAACGTGTACAAGTTCAGTTAAATACAGTGTATTCAATTCGTGTTAAGTTTAACGCGTAAAATGCACAAATTTAACCAAAAATTAATTCGGTTAATAATTTTAAACTAAAAAGACTATTAATTTTAAACTAAGAAAACGACAATATTTTAATAGTTACTGGGCCATTAGATCTTATCTAAAATTCGATTATATTAGGTCTATCAATACGACTAAATATTTGTAATATTTTATAAAAATGGCTCTAATTGAAATATATATAATTCCATCTTGTTGCAAAAAGAGATAGTTTATGAACGAAACTAGATATATGAAAGCGCATCGAGATAACTGTAGATATTTTATGATCTGTCGAAGTTTTAATGTCAGTGGCGAAGCCAGGAATTCATCAACAGGGATGGGGGTATCGTCAAAACTGAACTGACGACCCTTTGTCATATTATCACTCTATTTTTGTCTCCTATTTCATGTATTTGATCTCTAAATACATGTTTCCAACGCGATATTATACTGAAGTATACATCGTAACAAACGGTTGGCGGTTGGGGGTTTCACCACTAAATTCGCATCTTTAACATTGCTTTGACCTCCAATGGGGGGAAGATAACCCCCCACAACTCCCCCTCCCTCTTGCAAACGCCAGTGTAGATAACGGTATATTTTTTATGATCTGTCGATGTTTTAATATCAGAGGTTCAGCAGATAAAATATACTTTATGCCGCATAGCTCTGTTCTTGGAATTTTTTCATTTTGTAAGATTAATGTATTAGCTTGATACTGAAACAATTTATTGATTTAGAAAGAATCTGAGTTTTAATAGATTAAATTGATATTGAAAAGAACGTTTTCATTTAGCACAAATAAGTTTAATAAATGCTACCAATTAGCATTAAAACAATAAGAATATTATGAAAATCTTCTAAAAAAAACACAATCATAACGCGAATGATATTACAAATAATATTAAGAATCAAATTACGAATTACTAAGATATAGAAAAAGAAATAATTACGCATACATATAGCGAGCAGACATTAGCGCATGCATTCCGACTGACAGTATGTTATATAATATACCGTGTATGCTATTTATTGCTGTACTGACAGTTCAGTTTTTAGTTCAGAACTTTGATGAAAGAACTCTATACTAGGGCCACCGCCCTTTTTTGACGGGAGATTTTTTAACTAAAGTCTATAGAGAGGTAGAGTTTTAACCCAAACTACGCCCTCCAGTTTAAATTAATCGATTAGACTCGCTAATTATATATAATTAATTAATTATATTCAATTAGAAGTCATATATTTCTTATCGTAATTGTAACCTTAATTCTAACCCAAGTGTTCATAAGCCATTAAATGTATAAACTAGATATAAGTTAGTATATCAGATTACGATCGTGATAGGTCAGTGAGCTAAAAGGGGGCGGGTCTTGCAACAACGAGGTCTGGATAGAGATATTATTTTCTGTTTCTAGCAGCTGATTGGCTAATGAGATTCGAGAATGTTGAAAGATATAGTTATATGCAAGAAAACTGAGTTATGTGCAAAAACTTGCTTTTTTATGGTCTATAAAAACTTCGACAAAGTGGAGGGGTGGGGATTGAAAGGAATTGTGGGGAGAGTAGGGGGGTGAAACTTTCTCAAAGTTGGGGGGTGGGGGGTGACATAGAGACAGAAATTGGCTGTATCTACTTTTTGTATTTACTTTTCAAAATCTGGGGGTAGGGGAATGCATTTATTATAATTTAATATCAAATTTAAGAAAATAAATCGTTATTTAATCAGTAAAAAATAGATATAAAATAATTATAAATACCTCAACGTGTAGAGCAGTATCGAAATCATCAAGCCAAAGTTCCTGCTCGTTAATATCATCATTATTATCATCGTTTTTATCATCATTATTCTTAATCGCTTGATTAAAAGCGGCGCCTTGAATCACCGGAAGTAGTAAAAGTCCTAATATAAGAATACGTACGATACGATACCCCACGTAACCGTGAAGTAGGAGGGTCATAATTGAAAGTTTAGTAAGAATTAGTTTATTAAAACTGATCAAAGATGAATTCGTATAATATTATAAATCACTGAAAGCGTTTTTGAATTCTACGACAAAATTTCATTTACAGACATTTGGTCTACGACATTTGGTCTACCGACATTTAGTCTACCGTCATTTAGTCTACAGACATTTAGTCTACCGACATTTAGTCTACCGACATTTAGTGTACCGACATTTAGTCTACAGACATTTAGTCTACCGACATTTAGTCTACAGATATTTAGTATACCGACATTTAGTCTACCGACATTTAGTCTACCCTAACTATAACCCATAAAACGTTCTTAACCCTATCCATAACCATAGACCTACCTTTAACCACAACTCTAACCCTAACCTTAATGTTTCAGTAGACCAAATGTCGTTAGACCAAAAGTCTGTAGACGATTTATAGTAGATCAAAAGTCTGCAGACGAAATATCGCCAAATATTCCTGACTCTATTATTTCAAATTTATTCGATTCTAATCTTTCCTGTTACAGCTTTTTCACCGACAAAAACTTTTTAATTTACATCCGAGGGAGAGAGAGTGAGACAGACAGAGAGAGAGAGACAGACAGAGAGAGTATATTATTACACGCAGCCAGAGACCCATTTGCAAGACCAACACCTAATGGCTTCGGGCTGCCGGGCTGCAAAGCCTTCGGGCTGCGGCTGCTGCGCACAGTGTCTTGTTTTCATCGAGTAATAGCATCTCAATATTTATATACACGAGAATTTCATGTATAGATTGATCAGATTGCAATCGATGGGATGTATGCTAGACACGCCCTAATTATTAATCATTATCATCATTATTATCATAATATCTAATCATCATTATCATTATTACCTTCATCATCATTATTATCATAATTATCATCTTATTCGTTGACATCCTAATGACCTTTTTATAATATTATATTAATTTCAATATTCATTTAAATTAAACATAATGTAGCCAGTTTAAGTTAAATTTATACACAATAGCTTAGATATAAATTTAGTAGGCCTACTAAACTAAATAATTTATCACTTACCCTAACCCTACACTAACATTAGATTCCCATCAATATTATCCAACTATTATTTTATATTCAATTGCAAACGTCAATCTATTATTTTTACGAGTCGATGAATTTGCAAATTAAAATCAAACCTATTCCACGCTTGCAAAAAATCGAATTATAGAATTTAGAAAAATTGATTTTATTGCATTTTTCGTGTAAAAGCAAACTGATCAAAAACGCATAATGCATAAAATTAAGCATATATACTGCTTGCGTCGATGCGCATGATATAAGAACTTACTGCCCGCAGCAATTTCTATAAAGATAAAAGTATTTTATAAATAAATTGATAAAAATGCATAAAATATCGCCTCGAGATATTGCATTACAGATTACCTGAGCGTGGTTCTATTATCGAAAGTATTTCTTGCATAATATTTATTTTAAGCCTCAATTTTGTTTACGTTTTCACTTGCAGTTAGATTAGATCAAATTATTTTCCTTATTATTTTACGGGAATGAGATAAGGGGGCAGCCGGAGGGAGGGTTAGAAGGGGGTTTAAGGGGAAGAGTGGGGTGTGGGGGATCGAGAAGGAAGGATTGGAACAAAAAATTAAAAACGAATCGTATTTTGCTGTTGAAATACTATGTGAATCAAAAATACATTTGAATAAAAAATAAATTAAGAGTCAATTAACTTTGATGTTAAACTGCAAACAAATACATTTTAATTAATGAATTGTTACTTAACTACATTATTACTACAAGATTAAATAATAATAATAATAATAATAGTTAAAACAATTGTCAAAAATTAAAATAATTCAGTTTTAATCTATATTGATTAGAAATCGAGAGATTATAGAATAACATAAGATACGATATCACATATACAATAGAATTATTCTTATAAATCATCAATAATATATAAACAATATGAATATATAATCAATCAATAATAATAAGTTGATCACAGTTGATCATTGCGATCAATTTATTAAGATGAAAAATACAGTTGATCACGCAGATAAAATACAGCTGATCTTTGATCACCCAGATAAATATAGAGTTTATCTTTGATCACGCGGATGAAATAGAGTTGATCAAACAGTTGATCATGCATGACCAATGTTGTGACAGCTGAAATTTTCAGAAATTTACAAAGTTTAAAATAATATTTTTCATCAATTAAATGCGCACCAATCAATCAATCAATAAATCAATCATTCAATCACTAATGAAGCCACTCAATCAATCGTTCAATCGGTTGCTTAATCAATAAATAAATCGGTCACTCATTCAATCATTCATTTAATCATTCATTCAATCAATCAACCAACCAATCAGCTATAAAATCAGTCAAGAAGCGAAACAAAGAATTAACAATTGAACAATTCATCAAATATAACAATAACCAATTCTCCACAATAACTAAATTTCCCCGTCATTTTGCAGTCAATAAATGTAGTTTAAAATATACGTTAAAATAATATCGCAACATTCATCTACTTTCAATTAACCTAGTTAATTGGTTAATGAATTAGTTAGTTAATTACTTAATTAATTAATTAATTAACTTACAAGTTGGTTGATGATTGCAAAGTTTGATCTGTTGATCATACAGTTGACTGATCATTGTGTTGCGATGGCCTAGTGGTAGACAGAGTGAGACCAGGATTTGAACCCTAGAATAAAAATAAATTTAGTTTAAATCGCCTAAATGAATTAAAAACTGAAGAACTAAAGGGTGCAGCAAATACTGAAAGAAATTAAAACGTTCTTTTAATCAATCTGTAACTTTCGTTAAAAGTTAATCAGTGAATCAATCAGTAAATCAATCAGTGAATCAATCAGTGAATCAATCAGTAAATCAATCAGTAAATCAATCGGTGAATCAATCAGTAAATCAATCAGTAAATCAATCGGTGAATCAATCAGTAAATCAATCAATGAATCAATCAGTAAATCAATCAGTAAATCAATCGGTGAATCAATCAGTAAATCAATCAGTGAATCAATCAGTAAATCAATCAGTGAATCAATCAGTAAATCAATCAGTGAATCAATCAGTAAATCAATCAGTGAATCAATCAGTAAATCAATCGGTGAATCAATCGGTAAATCAATCGGTGAATCAATCGGTAAATCAATCGATGAATCATTCGGTAAATCAATCGGTGAATCAATCTGTAAATCAATCAGTGAATCAATCAGTAAATCAATCAGTAAATCAATCAGTGAATCAATCAATGAATCAATCAGTAAAAATTTAACTTTAGTTGCGAGTTAAATGAATGCCTTATACCGTTGACTGATCGATGTGTTGTTGACGCTTGATGGCCTAGTGGTGGACAGAGTGAGACCAGGACTTGAACCCTAGAATAAAAATAAATTTAGCTTAAATCGCCTAAATGAATTTATTATAAAATGAACTAAATCTAAATTAAATTAGTTTATTTGTAAATTAAGACTAAATTAAATAATAAATATAGAATAATAAAATAGAACTATAACAAAGATATCCGAACTTATCTAATACGAAGAAACATGTGAAGTTTTGAAAAAGTTATCGAAAAATACCATAAATAGATGTAGAGAAAAAGCAATTAAAAAAAATTATAGGGGGGGCGGATGGTGGGGCCACCCCCCACCCCCTCTAATTATAGAGGGGGTGGGGGGCCCATATCAACAGCATTCAGTGAAATAATCAAACATAATAACGAAAACAAAAAGTGACATTTAAGTAACGTTAACGTCACTTAAACTTCACTTTAAGTGACAAAGTGACACATTAAAAAGTGATATTTAAGTGACATTAAAAAGTGATATAGAAGTGAGATTTCAATGATAAATATGTGACATTAAAGTAGCACTAAAGTGACATTAAAGTGATAAAAAGCGACATTTAAATGACAACTATTTAGAGATAGGTTATAAAGACGTAAATATTTTGAACGCGCAAAATGCAAACTTATTGAAAAAATTTAAATTTCAAGAACGAAAAACTAATGTCAAAAGACATAAGAAAATTAAATACATACACGAATACAGTTGATTATATCATCAGTCCACAGCGTCACACAGATAGACAGACAGTGATACAAACAGAGCGACTGAAACACATACAAAAGCAACACGCAGTACCACAAAAGCAGATAAAAGCAGTAGAACCAACAGAGATACGAGCAATGGTACAAACACAGAGACAAGAAACAGACAAGGAGTTAAACACCAAAGGTACAAAAGAAAGTATGACAACAGAATAACTAGAGATACAAAGAATAGGACAAACAAAGACACAAGCAGACTGACACATATGTAATAAAAAAGACATTGAACTCTATTCAAAAGGAAATGATATCTTCCAGGACACTTGAGGGTAACATTTGCATCTTCCAGGACACTTGAGGGTAACATTTGCATCTTCCAGGACACT
>JAQIXG010006079.1:0-10694 GCA_034700105.1 Oconnorella tubifera
TTCCAAGTGGTAACATAGGCCATTTCTGGTCTTGACAGAGATCACCCTACCTCTACGCTACGTGTTTCCCCAACAAGCAGTTATTAAGAAAGAGACACAAAGTTATTGGTTATAATCCACATAACCATCTATCGATTAACAGTGAATCATCTGTTAACCCGTACCTAAAACCCCAACCAAAACCCCTGTCTGCATAACATGAATGATGTACTATTTAAAAAACAACTTTTTGTTATCAAATGTTGCTTTTTAGAGTTTGTTAAAATTTGTTATTAACGGTTATAGACTACAGTATTATGCTGATTTAATGTCACCTGTTTGATTAAATAACTTTTATTCTCATTTAAATTTTGTAATAACTTTTAAAATTGGCACTTTAGTTGTTTCTTTGACGTTAGATCTGAACAATACATTTTGCAGCGTCGAAATTTCATTGTTTTTTGTTAAGCCAAAACAATTACGTTGTTGGCCTTTAGTTAAATTGAATTAATGACAATATAGACCAGTTTTTAATTCTAATTGGGAGTATGATATTATACGATTGATTTTAGCTAATAATTTTTATTTACAGTGTATTACTGTTACAGTAGTACACTGTGAATAAAAAGTATAGTATATTATATACATTTAACTTGTGTCTGTAACATTATTTCACATAATTAGATCATAAATTAGGTTAAATTGTTTACGTCTAATTTGCCAATTGATATATTTGGCTTATAATATAGGCCTAATATTCAGAAAATGTGGAGAACAAAGTTTATTAATTATGGTCAGCATACTTTCAGAAGATATCAATCTCGATGGTGCGCTCTTATGACAGTAAGAAAGTATCAAATTATTTTATAGAGAGATTTATTAATGACCAAATTTGATCGTCTCTTATTTGACTGATCATATTTGTGCAAATATAATCAAATATTTTATCTTTTCATCTCACTGTTAAGATCAAAACCTTAGCCTTAATGGACCATTTGGACCTTCTTGACCCTTTTTGGACCAAAAAGGTCAAAAGCGACATACGATTAAGGTTTAAATTTAGCCATAAACTAAGACCCAAATTTTCTATCCAGATCAATATTTTTCAGTTTCGGATAATTTAAAAATATATCGTTCTATCGTTCTTTTTTCTAATCTAAGTTTTTATTCACTTTTTATTCCAAATGAACGGCTGAGTCAACCGAGGATCTTTCACATTTCATTTTGATCTTGTTATTTTGCATTGAATTGAAAAAGAATTTTAAAAAAATAAAAAAATAAAAAAATAAAAAATGAATTATTTAGACGAAAATTTAGGCTCGGTAAATATTTCCCTCGTCTTCTTTGAAACGTTTAAATTAATTCATTTGAATTTTGTAAATGTATTTTGCTTATAAAATTTATAGTAAAAAAATTGAGCGATAGTTTGAGTATTTACATTAAATTTGGTTAAAATTCGGTTTAGGTCCCTGTCATTAATTTTTTTTTTTTAATTCCAAATTGTAATGATTTGTTAAAATGGTACTTTTATATTAACATTATTTTACTTATTATTGTCTTTATTTGTTGATCATTTGGTATATATTGCGCGTTTTAGGCCCAGTTGCATAGTTTATGCAATAGGCCGCTGTATCAAAGATGCGACGTCGTTATAAAGATGATTGAAGAGATTGGATTAAAGGTTAAGATTTGTAATCTTTAGTTTTTTTATTACTGGTAAATACCATAAGGGAATGTTTGTTGCACACCATCTTTTCTTATGAGATGCTCACCAGGCTACCTGTACTATTTTATGAAATGCATCCAATGCTGCCTGTACCATTATATTAAATGCACACTACACTGCCTTTACTATTATATGAAATGCATCAAATATTGACTAATATTATATGAAATCTACACCAAAATGCTTCTATTACTATATAAAACTACTATATTATACTATATAAAAAATAAGGCTGCTTATACTATTATATGAAATTCATCCAGTGGTGCCTTTACCATAATATCAAATGCACACCTTATCATTATTATATAAAACACAAGCTTGGCTCTGCTTTTATAGGAAATGCACACTATGCTGCCTCAACTATTAGAGGGTTTGTTTGGGTTTGGAAATAATCACCCCGGCTGGAAGTTGGGTCGTGTGATCCTTCGTAACGGCTACGATTTCAGGGCCGCTAAACATCTATTGGGCCCACAGGGGCCTCTCATTCAAGTCATCTATAAGCTGACCTTGGACCCTAGCTGTAGATACGAGTTCCCCATCAGCTGTTTGCCGGTTTTTATTTCATTTTATTTATTTATTTTGATACTTTATTTCTTTGGTATTTCATCATTAGAGAAGTGGTTAGAGCGCTGGACTCGGACGCGACAGGTTAAGGTTTGAATCGCGGGAAGCGCTGTGTCGGACGCGACAGGTTTGACAGTGTTTTGCTAACTTGCTGCACCCTTTAGTAAGACACTTAAAAATTAACAGCCATATCTGAGACATCATTCATATAATAAGAAATTCCAGACGTTAAACTAAACTTAAACAGTATTTTTAAGATTGCTTCTATACATTATCAATTGTCTGTACATTTAGTTTTATTCTTCTTTCTTTTTTTTCATACTATTGTTTTTTTGTGGAGTACTTCTATACATCGTAACTGTCTATACATTATTCTTGCTTTTTTTATATCTTGATTTTTTCATACTTTTCATTTTCCTGTAGTACACCACTCGATGTCAATTTGAGGAGGGAATAATTCCAGAGCTGTATTTGGGAAAGTTGCAAGTCGGACCTACGGGGAAACCATACGCTGTGATTCTTGGTAAATAATATAGAAAATATATTTATTACTATCTAAAATATAATTATTAATAATAAAAGAAACAATAAAAATAATCATTTGCATCGTAATGGTGAACTGGTGGAGCGGCTGATTCTGAATCAATCGGTTTGGAGTTCAAGTCGCGTTTCTAGAGGAATATTTTGCTCTCTTGCTGCATCCTTTAGTGTAATTTGTTATATAAATCTTAAAGTTTGATTAATTTGACAAAAATTAAAATCAGCAAGATGAAAGTTGAATGATAGTCCAGCGTTCGTTCATTGTCTTGTTTCTTCACACACTGTTGCTAACTAGCCTTTTTGTGCTGATGTGATGTTAAGATATAAAGAAACTAAATTGTAGAGTTTTAGAATTAAACGTTATTTTTTATATTTGTTTCTTTAATAGACGCGTATACTTACTACATATTTCATTTTGCTTATTTTCTTGTCAATATTGAAAATAGCAAGGTTTGAATCATTCACTCATTATTTTCTTATTTCATTTATATCTTTTATTTAGTTTTCTAAACTGCAATTATAAACCAATTATTGTTTTATTTTCTATAAAGTCTTGATTTCTATAATTTAAGGCTAGTTAGAGAAGTGGTTAGAGTGCTGGACTCGGACGGGTCCAGGTTTAAATCTCGGATAGCTCGCTATTTTGCTAACTCGCTGCACCCTTTAGTAAGTCGCTTAAATTGGCAGCTACGTCTGAGACATCCTTGTAATACTTTAATCCAGACGTTAAACTTAACCTTATCACTATAGACTAAACATTATGAAGCGTATATATTTTTTTTCTTAGTTGATTTGTTGGGATTATCCGTCGGAGTGCTTGTATCCAGTTCTTGTGGAGGATTATCTGGAACATTTCCTCCCCCTCGGGTGTCCAAGTCTCCCCCCTATGTCTCGCCCCGGGGGGCTGGGGGGACCCAGAGCAACCGCCTCCCCCCCGGTTCAAAGTAATGTTTATAATCAGACTACTGGTGATTCATTCAGGTTTTGATTTGTTTTATACGATTTATTTATTTAAAGTCAGTAAGATGCTTTAGTAAGACGCTTAAATTGACAGATACATCTGAGATATCATTATAATACGTTAATCCAGACGTTAAACTTAACTTGCTGCATCCTTAGTAAGTAACTTAAATTGACAGCTACATCGGAGACATTTTTCATATAATACGGTAATCCATGACGTTAAACTTAACCATTTAGTAAGTACTACATCTGAGACATCGTGTGTGTAATACGGTAATCCAGACATTGAACTGAACTTTCTGCACTCTTTAGTAACGTTTATTTAAATGTGTATTCTTCAGAATCTGTCAATCGACTAATACAGGACGTACTGGTTACATGTCCGGTATGTTTAACAGCCCCGTCCCCACCCCCCACTGCGGTGGGTTAAGCCCCCCCAGACAAAACCTCACATCCTCAAGTCTTATCCATCCCACCCCGCACAATGTCACTGGGGGGGATTTAGGATGTTATAGAAGCGAAACGTGGAGATCGGAAGTTTTCCTTATGGTACTGTTTCGCTTTTGTACCTTGAAGTATATTTCTATATTTTATTTGTTATATGGCTGTATGAAGTTTTTTATGTTTCTATTTCGGTTTTGTACCTTAAAATGTTGTTTTTGAGTTTTAGTTTTATTATTTAACTGGGCACTTTTAGATTTTTGGTTTGTTTAACTAGTTAGTTTTAAGTTTTATCAAATTTACTTTATATATCATATGTAATATTTTATATAAATATACTTTTATATATAATCAAGATCACTTGGTTACAGTACGCAGAGGTTATAACTGACTTCTTTACGTTAATCCAATATTAAGCTCTTCAGACTCATCCGAATGTAATTAAATCATCTTTTTTTGCTGATGTGACGTTAAAACAACGAAAAACAAAACAAATCCTAAATGATCGATTTTTATTTTAAAAACTTTATTTTTCGTTGTTTTTAGACGATAGTTGAGTTTTGGCTGAATCAGATCAATACTAAACTGACAGACTGCTACCAGGCCTCTCTTAATCAAAGCTTTGCGGTTGGTTCGTTTTTAATTTTACGAATGTCAGACAAATTGCGGAAAATTTCTTTTCCAATTACGGCACCTTAAGGAGAAAATTGAGTCAAATTGAGTAAATTCAAATTTTTGCGCTTTTAATTATTTCAATAAGAGACGATATGATTTTATATTGGAAATGGTTTAACAGTAGATCGTTGGTCTGTCTGGTCAGTGATTCGGGTTCATTTCCCAGACAGAGTGTGATTTTTAAGGTTTACTCAGCTGTTTATTTTTTAGGGTTGAGTAAATATATATGTTTGACTGATGATGATGATAATAATAATAATGACACTGATGATAATAATGATAATAAATGATGATAATAATGATGATAAATGATAATAATGATGACGCTGATGATAATAATGATGATAAATGCTAATAATAACGATAAATGATGATGATGATAATGATGACAGTGCTGATAGTGATAATAATAATAATAATAACGCTGATGATAATAATGATAATAATGATGACGCTGGTGATAATAATAATGATGATAAATGATGACAGGCAATGTCGCGGGGGGGAGATCACATGACGATAGTTCGTTCTTTAATCAAACATCTCCATTACTTTGTCAACTCGGCTCAAACCCAAATCCTAACCCCTTACCGGCCCGTTGTACTCTCAGATTGGAATGAATTCAAAAGGTTTTCTTTATTTTTGACTTTTATATTAAATACTTTACTATTACATATTTAATATTAAGTATTTAATATTAAATACTTTACTATTAAATATTAACGTTTGTTTAATTTTGAATCAGTTCTATATTGCTTAGTTAGCTTCTGTTGTAATTTTAGTTAGCTTTGATTGTAATTTTATTTATTTTCAATGTTAATTTAGTTAGCTTATATTTTCGGTTAATTTCTATCGTAAATTTAGTTAATTTCAATTTTAATTTTGGTTAGTTTCTATTTTAATTAGTTTTTTAATCAATTTCATAATAGACAAAATCGCAGATTCCTCTATAAATAATCCATATAATATTTAAAAAGACGCATTAGTGCTGTTGTTAATATGTAACTGAATCAGTTACATACTTAGCACAATTCTCTCTTTGATAAAACGCCTGGTTAACAAGCTCTACCACTGCATGTTTTATTTTATTTTTCTGTTTTTTTTATGCATTTTTGACATCGAAAATTCTAGATTGCATTTAGCGATGTAGAATTTATAAAATTGATATTTTGATTAGAAAAATGTTTAAAAAATATATTTTTATTTCAGACTTATTTGGCCGCAGTATGTTCAGAGAAAATTCTATCATTTTCTTTGTTATAATTTTGACTGGTGGCCGCTTGATAATACTTTCCGTGTGGTCAGTATTATTACGATTTATTGCGAATTTAAACGATTAAATGAAATAAATTTTAGCGCTAATTTGTGTTTAAATAAACGGATGCACTTACATAACGTTAGATTTGTATCGTTATTTGAATAATAACAAGAATAAATAAATAAATAATGTTAATAAATTAAAAGATAGTTAGATCTGTAAAATCTAAACTTAGTTCAAATTTTATTTGTATGTTTTATATACAAAATATAAAGAATAGAAATAAATTGATATATTATAAATAGCACTTTAATCGCTACAAAACATAACAATTTATCAATTAATTATCATTAGAAGATAAATGATTTATAAATAAATCGATATAAAATTTAAATATTTATTTCTCTTTCAGGTTCTAGAGACTTGGTTATCGTTCATACAACCGTGGCGTTATTGTGATGCTACCGTTAAGTCACGCGCTGATAGCGAGTTTGAAGCTTCCTATAGCGCGTCAGACGATAAAGAAAAGTGGTAAATCTAACGCCATTTTTTCATTTTTGTTCTTTATTAAATTTCAAATTGCAGAAGTTTTATTAGCAATATACAAAATACAATACATGTATAATAAGATATCCATAGGTTTAAATTACATTTAATGTCTAAATTATTGTATTATGTGAAGACGTAGCTGCTCATTTAAGCGTCTTACTAAAGGGTGCAGCAAGTTAAGTTTAACGTCATGGATTACCACATTTATCTATGATACATTTCGTTTATCATAGTACATTTAGTTTATATTCGTTTGTGTTTATCTTTGATGCGTTTATCGTTTATAGGCGTAAGTTTGTATTTGATCATCTGCTGTTCTATACTGAATTGTGGCATAAGTTTCTACCGAGAGCTCTTCGTATTGATCTTTGCTCGTCAAAAAACGCGTTCATGTTATTGAGACTCTCCAAGGTTGTATTTTGAATTGTTTTAGGTTGCATTTTGAATTGTTTTAGGTTGCATTTTAATTCATTTTTTTTACGTTGCATTTTTTACGTTGCATGTTTTAAACTTTATCGCTTGTTTTAATTGCACATATATTATTATTTTATTTCAGACTTTTCTATCTCCTCAATTGTGTGAATTGATTAAAGATGGTAAGATTTATTTTACTATTGGAAATCTGTAATTAATGCATAGCCTAACCCTA
Organism: Oconnorella tubifera; assembly: GCA_034700105.1. Taxonomy (NCBI): domain Eukaryota; kingdom Metazoa; phylum Annelida; class Clitellata; order Enchytraeida; family Enchytraeidae; genus Oconnorella; species Oconnorella tubifera. The sequence continues at coordinate 7,348 of JAQIXG010006079.1, forward strand.
ATTTTTAACCTAATCTTAATTTTTAACCTTATTTTATATAAGATTACAACAAGTCAGCAATATAAAAAAAAACGTAATTTTTTAAAATAATTTCAGTTGAGAGTCTATTACAACCCCCCCTGGATAAAATTCAACTTTCCCCAGTCCCCCGCCAGTACCTGGAGCCCAGCCCCTCGGGTCCCTTGCGCCACCACTCTGACCCCAGCCCACCTGCATGCCTAGGTATGCGTACCATGCACAATGCGGCGCAACTTAACCTGCAATTGTGTGAACTAGAAGGGCCGAACTTTCATTACAAGGCGTTGTTTTCTCTTAGTACTGAAAAAACGGTCGGTGGTTGAAGTTTCTGCTGGATATTTATAATAACTTTATTTTCATTTTTAATAATTATTTGATTTTATTTTCAACGTACACAGTTTCCTAAATGATTTCATCTACAGACTTTTAGTTAGTCTACAACATTTAGTCTACTGATATTTGATCTCCTTTTCTAAATTTTTCTATGAGATTTAACTACGACATTTGATCTGTGACATTTGATCTATGACATTTGATTTATGATATTAAAACATTAGGGTAGACCAAATGTCTGGAGACCTAATGTCTGTAGACCAAATGTCTTTAGACAAAATGTCTTTAGACGAAATGTCCTAAAAACATTATATCATTGATAAAAAATCTATGAAATAATGATTTAAATCATTAATAATATTATCATTTTATTAAATCATAATAAAAATCGACGAATTTCTATGAAACTTTTTTAGGTGATTCGTTTATTAAGAGAGATGAACACAGCGAGACTCCACGCATTGAGACAACTCGCAGAGACAGAGACTTGTAGGTCTAGCTCATGGACCTCTTGGTGGTCCTGGATATTTGATCAGTCGGGGGACTACCACGCAGCAAGGTCGCTTTTTATTCATTTTTTCCTTTTTTATTTAGAACCTTAAATTAAAAAGGTATTTCGAAAGTGAATTACGCGAAAAACGAAAGTTCACTTTTAAATAATTCTCAACTGGAAATCACTAACATAAATAACTAAAGCTCGTTAATTATAATTATGCTTGCTAATAATAACGTAAATAATTACAGTTTGTTAATTATAATTGTAATTATGCTTGTTAATTTATAATTAATAAGCTTTATAATTAATGTTAATTTATAAAGAACGAGCTGTGATAATTTAAATTTGCGAAGGGATGTTAGAGAAGTGATTAGAGCGCTGGATTCGGATGTAATGGATCCAGGTTTGAATCCCGGATAGCTTACTTCTTCTCTGACTCGCTGCACCCTATAGTAAGATGATTAAATTGACAGCTCTGTTGAGACATCGTTGATATAATGCGATAATCAGTTTGTTTTTAATCAGTTTTATCGGAAAGTGTTCCGACATTTGCAAATTGTTTTTAATTTTCTGTAGATATTTTTGCTTATGATCAGTTTTAGTGGATAATGTGCCGGCAGTTGCAAAACTTTCATAGTTTTTGCTCTAGATATTTTAGTTTATAAGCAGTTTATAATCAGTTTTAGTGGATAGTGTTCGGTCAGATGCAAATCTTTTTTGGTAAGGGTTAGTTTTAGAGGATAGTGTTTCGTCAGTTTGAAACTTTTGTTGTTTTTTTCTGTAGATATTTTTTAAAGAGTCGTTATGAAGAATGTGACGGACGTACCGATTATAAAAAGACAGAAAGTTATTTGAATCTTGCCTCAGATAATCTCGCTAAATTCTTTGAGGTCTGAACGACCTTTTTTACATTATCGAAACATATAAATTTTGTCTTCAGTTAGTTTATTATTATTAATAATATTTCGAAGAATATAATAGTACGATTGATAATGTAAATTATTAGTATAATTAATTAACTGATTAATTAGTTAATACAATTAACTAATCTAATTATCACTAACTAATTATCAGCAAATTTGGTTTACAATTCGGCCTTTTTACGCTGATGTGACCTTAAACAACAAACAATAAACAAATGTTATTAATAATAGACTTCATTGAGGCATAACATTTCAAGTAGCAAAGTATGCAGCAGAAATGTAATGTAATGTAATCTTAACTTAATAGTGAAATTTGACATCCAAAATATCTTATTGGAAAAAAAGTCTTATTCTATTTGAAATTTTTATGTAGTTTTAAATCGATTATATTTCAGGTAGAGAATCCTAAAGTTGAAATAGAGCCCGCTAAGCACAACGGCCAATCCACCAATAAAATGCTACCAGACGTCGAGGACACGCCAACTGGACCAGTTCTGACCGATCTCGGTAGATACCAGGTCTGTCAATCAAATTAAAACATCGATTTTATTAAAGTATTATAAATTGGATTGCTAAGCGGTAATGGATCAGTCTTTTGTATAAGCGATAGGGTTCAACTCTCAGTCATGGCCATCTTCTAGGTTGACTCAGCCGTCCATTCTTCTGGATAATATTCTTTCTCTTGTTTATATTTTATAAAGAAAATTTAGTTTGAATTACAACAGTTGTTTGGTACTTTGACAAAACCCATCAATTCATTTAATAACCCTAACTAACTTTAAACTTAACCCTTTTTCTTTAACCCTAACCCTAACCCTCGCTAAACTTAACCCTGATTTCAACCCAAATTCTAACCCTAACTCTAAGAATGAATAGTCTGTTCTGACTTGCTATTTTATTGTTTTTGTACCTGTACGAAATGAAGCAATTTTAAACCAATTTATTTTAGATCCTAACAGGAAAGAGAAAGTTTGACACGGCATTTGCCGGTGACCCAGATCTTCAGCCAATCAGATCGTTCGAATGCGCCCCTCTTGTTAGAATTCTTCATTGCGTGTCGCAGTTTCTCAACGAAAAGGTAAATTTTCTGCGATCATTCGATTAATTAGTTTTTATTTAAACGTAGATTTGTACTTTAATTAATTACGAAATATTATATTACAGTTAAAATTCATTAAATCGTTTCAGTTTTTTATTTTAGTCCTTTTAGTTGACATCTTATTAATCTAATGTAAAATATATAATTTATTTCAAATTTATTTGCAACAATTATTGTTGCCTTAGATAAGCTTAATTGTATTTATCCTTGTTGCCTTAGATCAGCTTAATTGTATTTATCCTTGTTGCCTTAGATCAGCTTAATTGTATTTATCCTTGTTGACTTAGATCAGCTTAATTGTATTTATCCTTGTTGCCTTAGATCAGCTTAATTGATTTATCCTTGTTGGCTTAGATCAGCTTAATTGTATTTATCCTTGTTGACTTAGATCAGCTTAATTTTATTTATCCTTGTTGCCTTAGATCAGCTTAATTGTATTTATCCTTGTTGGCTTAGATCAGCTTAATTGTATTTATCC
>JAQIXG010006080.1:0-10694 GCA_034700105.1 Oconnorella tubifera
GAGAGAGGGAGAGAAAGAGAGGATGGGGGGGGGGGGTAGGACTAAAAAATTGTGAGTGATGATTTTTTTCCTCCTCAATTACACGTACACCACAAAACGCAATCAGGGCATTCAATAAGGGGGGGGGTTTATAACCACCACAACCCACCCCCCACTAAATGATCTTACTGAAAACTCTGACCTTAAACGTCACAATATGTTTGTAAACATTGGGAACAAAGTGTTTATCAAGATAACAACTTGTCAAAAAACTTATAAAAACTAACAACTGGTGAACCATTCAACCTTATGCATTACTAAACCTTATACTAAATATTGTTTTAAGATATATTACAGTAATATTTAGTAATTATATACAGTTTAGTAATATCTTATAAGAGGTAACAAAACAATAATAATATAAGAAAGTATATACTAACTTATATTGTTACCTTTTATAAGATATTACTAAACTTTATAATGTCACTAAATATTACTTTAATATACTAACTTATATTATTATTACCATTTATAAGGTATTACATTAAACCTTATCGATAATATACAATACCTCAGCAAATCTTAAAAAATATAGAAACAACTACGAAAACCTACATTTGATTATTTGTAATATCCGAAAATGTACACACACTAAATCACTTAATTAAACCGCCAAAAAAATTACAAAAAACACAATTTCAACGACAAGACTTTTGAACTACATTAAAAATAAAGTATAAAGCAGGCTAGTTTCAATGTAGTAAAAGCTACCTTTTAACAAAGCCTACAATTTTATTAAATATTGCTTAATTGAATATCTACTATTTCTCTATCTCTACACTGAAAAACTATCTTATTGTAATAAAAACTACTCTGATCTAAAAAACGCTTCAATCTCTGCCTAGCCTATAGCAGAATCCGTAGAACTAAATCTTTTATTGTCGCTCAATACCCGATCATCTTATTGGTTGATTTAGTAAGAGAATTTGTATAGAAATAAAGAATAAAACACAAATGGCCAAGAAATTATAAACTATCTGTAATAAATCAAAATAACATTATGATAAGAAATCAATAAAAAATAGCCCAAAGAGATAAGACAAAGGAAGACCTAAAAAATAGCCCAAATAGATAAGAGATAGGAGGAGCTATAAAGATATAAAATCAAGGGGGAGAGGGGTATGAAATATAATACATTTGATATCATATGTTTGTCCAAGTATAAAAATATTCAGAGATTTAAAAATACTATGGTTTAATTCAATTGTAATTTAAGATAAATTGTAACATTTTATTGAAATATTATCGCTTTATTGTCAACTGCTTTCTACATTTTTAATCCAAAGTAAACACTTTAAAACTGACAAAATTCTAAAAATGTATTAATGATTTATCAGGGGCACAATTCCCCCTCCCTCACCTCAGAAACTTTATCAAATTTAACAAAAAAAAATTAAATTTCATGTTTAAAAATATATCAAACATAAAAAAATGAACTAATTTTGATAAATTCAGGGGATAGATGCCACCCCCTTCCTCCCCATTTAAATCTACCATGATAACAAGATATTATAATGAGATGCAGTACTAAAGTTTTATTAAGTCATATGCTTTAAATGCTAACTTAGTGACCACAATCGTGATATTGCAGAACTTAAAATTCAATCCAGGAAGCAGTGGCGAAGATATTTGAAAACATTTTAAGGGGACACGAAAAAAGGGGATGCTCAATATCAACATTTGCCATATTTAAATATAAATAAAAATCTATAAAAAAATTAAAATTGTTCAAAGTGGGGCTTTCATCACCCCCTCACTACTTTAATCCTTCAAAATTTAAATTACTTACATAAATTATATAAGCCATAAATTACATAGATAATTATCAGTGGTTTAAAACTATTTAAGAAATTTAAGAGAATGACTTTAAGAAATGAACACAAGGAAGTTATATTTGTCACAGAATTGGTCTAATTCATACATCAGTCAAAATTCTTATAATTTATGACACGATTTACTCACATGAATGAATGTCACAACTGCAAAAAAACTTTATTGCAGGCTATTTATAATATTTATAGAACATTCTATGCAATACACCAAGGACCTGTTTGTTTACTAGGAGGCGGATTGACAATCTAGTCCAGGAATAATTATAAGTTTTATCTTTGAAAATATAATGAAATATTGTCATTGAATTTTGGCACAGTATAATCAAGATTACTATTGTTGATTATAATTGAAACATAGTTTTATTCTTGTAAATCTTTAAGTATCTAGGAGCATGTATCTGTCTAAGTTACTTGACAAACCAGGGTTAGGGTTAAGGGTTGGGTTTTGGATAGTTAAAATTGTCAGGGTTGATTTGTATTAAGGGTTTTAGAGAAAGTTGTGATTTATAAGCATAACTGTCTTAACTTTTAAATGATATTTTTACAATAGAAAATGTCCGGAAAAATTAATTTTAACATACTCACTGATATAGAAATAGAATTTAATAAAATATCCCTCTAACCATATTTAAATTTACAAATATATCTTTAATCTAAATAAATCTACTACTATTACTTTATACTAAAAGCTCAGGAAAATAACGGTATAGAATTAATTATATAGATTAAGTTTAAAAATTAGTATTCCTATTCCGTATAATCCAATGCTCATTCAGAATACGCAAAAGAAACATACCACGTGTATATTTTTTGATTTATACCTGATCTACAAGAAAGTCTCATAAAAAGATGTGCAACTAAAAGATAACCTAAATCAACTAAGCGCTCGATCATAGGCGATAAGAAACTAAGATCTGATTTCTTAATATGAAAAACTCAAACACCTACAATCAAAAAGCTAGATTACTGCACAATAATCCCTATGTTATAACTACTGCTGTTCTATTCAACACAATGAACTACTGGTGATAAAAACAAAGAGGCGATTGTTGGCAGTATCTGTTTAGTCTGATAGATATTTGCTATTTATTGTGCTAACTTATTTAAGTGGATCTGAGTCATTAACCTTAATTTACTGGTAAACTACTGGTATGGACAAGTTTTGAAGAAGTTTTCTTTATAAATGCAAACGTCACAATTCTAGCCTTATAAGTGGTCAGAACATAAAACTTGTAATAATTTTAGATTTGAATCCTGAATAACTCGTTTTTTTGCAAATTGAATGATTCAAGTAGTCAGTCGCCCAGTATTTAAACTATGACTCAAATAACTTGCAAATGATCATCTAGATGATAAAATCATACTTTTATATATCAAAAAACTACACTACTTATGCTTATATTGTCAGGGATGTGAAATTTTACGAAGTAGAAAAATGTGCATAGATGCAAAAAGGTGCACCTCTTCCTTCCCTCTGTTTTTAAATGAAAATAATAATGCGTTAAATCGAGATAATTTCAAAATCATAATCATTAGATATGACCAGACAAAATTTTGGACTAAATTTAATAATTTTAGCTCTACAGACTCCATAAACCAATCTGACAGAATAATAAATCATTATTTTGCATAATAAATCATTATTATATTGTATAGATTTAGCATTTATATTCTGTATTTGGCATGTATATTCTGTATTTGCATAATTCTGAAATAATTATAATGATCTGACAGAAGAGTTTGTTTAGTGTATATTAACACTACCAGGCCTCTCTCTAACTACCAAACTCGAGTACCAAGAATAGAATCTAGATTTCCAGATAGTAATTCCTAACAAAATCGCCTGCAGATTATAAAGATAAAAGCATACACTCGAGCAATCAGCCAGCTATGAGAAGCATCTCTGTCAACTTGCAGAGCCTCTTAAAAAACCATTAAAGTAATAGCTTGTCTGGTTTTTTGATGTATTATTCATATTCACAGCAAAGCTGTGGGTATATTAGTAATAGACTATTTAAAACCAATCACTCCTGTTTATTTTTACAGCTTAATTTCGATATTCAGTTTTTTGTTTGAGTTGTTTATTAGGTAAAGATAACCTTGGTGTCAAGATATTAACCTAAGTTCTATTAATTTCTGGTTATGGTTCAAATAGGCAAAAGTTGAGACTATTTTAAATGTAGTAAAAATTAATCTGAATTGTATAATAACAATAACATTGAAAGAAATCACAATGATCAGTGGTTTCCATCAATGACAATTGGAAAAAAGAAAAAGTGTTCTAAATCTCAAGAAGATATTAAGCAACAGTCTTGAAAACAGTATATTGCTAATTTCCGCTTACAATCCGGACATTAAAATTTATTGGATGCAGAGGAGTGAAAAAGAGACCATAGATCCCTAATGTTTTTATATTTATAAGTTATAATATTATAATAGAGAGTGGAATATTTAGAACTAAACCAACTACCATGAATATTTGAATGTGTCTGCGTGTAAATATATATCGCGCACATTTGAATGGGTGCATGTAAATATATACTATAAAAGATTGATGATTTTATGCTTAAAAAGAGCTAAAATGTTTCAGCGGGCTCAGCTAGGATTTATATTTGGAACAAGGGATCAATTTTTCCGTAAAAATTATGATGACAACGAATAATATTTGTAACAGAAAATACTTTGACTAACTTCGTCATCTTGTATTTGAGTGCAATTTAAATTTATGATTAACTTTCATTTTATTTTATTTTATTGTAAAATTAAGTATAGTAAAAGATTGAAAGCCATGAACTTGAATACCATCCTTTGTAACTGAAGTTCCTTTGTCTACTGATTGAATCTTTATGTAAGCTTTGAACCCAATAATTTGTATTTTTTTAACCCCTTAGTAAAAACAACTGATTTTGAGATATAATCTCCTCCCAAACTAAACAACCACTGATAATATAGTAGCTGTGTCCTTTAATGGGAAAAAAAAACTGCCAAGAAGCCACTTGTAGTATCCACTTGAAAAGGTTTCTTCTTATCAGCGAGTAGTACTATTCTTTGCCAGTGAGATTTTCTTTTAGAGATGCTTAGAGGTTAAGAATAAAACTGATTACAATACTTCAGCAGCAATAGTGTGTTGTAATGGATCTTTCACATGGAAAAAAAACTGTTAGACTACTTGTAAACAAGTGGATAGGTTGTAAATAAAAGTCACATTGTTTGAAGTTTACAGTTAGAATTAACGATCACTGTCTGATCTCTTCTAATGTATTTTTTACAGTTCTTGTGTTTTATAATCTTATGTTTATTGACTAGTTTTCCATTAATGTTAGGAATAAAATTGGCCAGCCCTGATCTTGACACTTGAAAATAATGATTGAGCAATTTATTTTATCTACTAATAGATAAAGAGAGAGAATACTAATAGAGTGTTGGAATTTTGTTTGAATTGATATTTTTGAGTTATGATAAACTGATACCAGGTTGCCGATTCACGATTGTAAGTATATATTCATGAACTTTTTATACCTATAATTTTAAATGAATTGTAAGCCCAGTTACTTTTTTGTTGAAATGTAGACATTATCTGTCATGCTATGGTACACTCGAGTGCCTTGTGCCCATGTATTCCTTTTCACATCATGCACTGTAGGCTTATAGCAAAATTGCTAGTGTTATGTGGTATGAAATAAGTAATTAAATAAATGCGACTTAGAATTTTTGACTTTTGTCACCAGACTCACTTTGTCTGAGTTGCATTCAATACTTTTTTAAAAGTAAATCAAAGATAAATACTGCTAGAACTATATAGATAGCTTTATAACTATCTATCAATCGCTTCATGGTCTGATTAAATTCTTTGTTAGTTTTCTTCAGATGTTTTTAAGTGAACTGAATTAAGGATAAGAAAATTTTAAATTAGAAATTCTGACACTTTGAAAACTTGTGCACAAACTTGGGAATCATTGTCAATCAGGCACCTGGTCGCCTTCCTAAATTTACCACTGATAATCTTACTATTTTCCTTTCGGTTATAAAAATTCTAACCTAAAACTAAAACAGTCCGCAATAGAGACTTTCGTATATCTCATTTTAGACATGTTGACCAAACATAGAAAACTCCAGTCTGACAGATGTAAATTAGAGAACAAATTGTGCTCCGTTCTGGACTGATTATAAAATAATAAACACTGTGTAAAGAGTACTAGGACAGGCAGATATTCAATACTCTGATGTTGTTAATGTTTGGATTGCTTGCTGTAAAATATCATCAATTGGTATGGAATAATGATGTTTATTACTGGCCTCTGTACTTAGACTCTGAATTTTTTATTGATCCATGTTATGATAAAGTAAATTGTAACTGTCAACTCACTTACTATAAATATTGCTGTTATTTTATTATTATTATCAACATTCTGGAGTATCTTTCGTATTATAATATTATAATGTCTTCCGGCTGTATAGTTCTTCTAAATCGAGGCTTAAACTTAATTTTATTTTATTAAATTTAATTTAAAATCTCAATGTGTCTTATAATCTTAATTCATTTTTTTATAAGAGAGCTGTGAGTAAGTGCAGTTACAAATGTAGGTCCTATGCCACATTGACGCGCCATAAAAAATATTACGTAGTATTAATAATAGCCATATATATTTTATAGACATTCTAAGAGATAAAAATTAAATACTAGATATTTTTCCAGCATAGTAAATCTGCAGACAAATTACAAACCTCCCATTACATCCTCTCTCTAAAAAACAAGAGAATCACTTGAGAGATAAAGCTTAAGCAGAAAGCTAAGAATGCATCATTTTTCAAGGAAAGAATTGATCCGACTGGTAAAGAGGCTCAAAAGTATTTCAAGATACCATCTCGTAAACTGGCTCACGAAAACTCTTATTAGAGAGACAAATCAGAGGCAATTCGCGAGCACTTGGAATTAATTCTTCTTAGGAAGATCTGCTGATTTATGATGGTTACAGACAACACTTTAGATATTTGTAATCAATGCACGTCAGAGAGGCAAATTTAGTACAATCGAATGACCGATTTCATGGAGAACAAAAAAAGTTCAACCACAAAAAAGTAGATCACCAAGTAATATTACTCACTATTAAAGATTGTACATGTCTTTTGTATTATGTGATATCTTATGTTATAGCTTATAGGATAGTTTATATATCTTTTAATATTGTGAACTGGTATGCTATAAGTGATGAGAGCATTGGACGCTTAACTCAAAACTCCAAGAATGGACTGTGCCCAGTGGAGTGCATATTAACATAAGAGTTTTAATAAGCACTAAAGTTGGGAAAATTATTCTCAAAAGTAAAATAAAATGCTTTTTACTTGCTTCAAATTTAGTATAGTGTTGTAAACTCTTATCAACTCTAGAGTTAATTTAATTCTGGCTCGATTTATAATGCTTAATTCATTTATTGAGCACTTGAAAGAATATTTCACTACTAATTTCTAATAGTATATTAAAGTCACAACATGCATATGGTATTAATCTCAACAATTTTATTCATAAAGGAACCTCAGTTGAAAACAATATTTATTTTCAATATTTAATCACAAAGAAACAAAATTTTCAAATGAGTCCACTTTAATAAAGTTTAAGAAATAGCGCTAACAAAAAACTAATACAAATAATTTATACTAGACTATCTTGTCAGCTACACTTTACGTGACTAAACTTTTAATCTCTACATCATTTTAAGAGTTGATTAGATAAGTAGAAGAGAAAACAACTTGACTTGTATGAGAAAGATATGAAACTAGTCACAAAAACTATTGTATAGATCATATACACATGTACTCAGTAGGCGTATACTTACAAATATCTTGTAGGGCGAGAGAGCTACAGAAGATTTCCAGTATTAAGATACTAGTTTGAGTTATTTAATTAAATAATTAATTAACCTTTGGGACAGTTTCACAAGATATTTTTTAACTTTAAATTTTGAATATTTTAACGTTTGTCACCCGAATTTCTTTTACTTTCCATACTTGTTCAAACATTAACTTACTGTATATTGTTTAGACAATTTTTGTACTGTCATTAAAAATTGTTTATATTAATTAATTAATTCTGAGTTTATTTAGTTCTGGTACTTGGAAGAATATTTCACTGCTAATTTTTAATAGTATATTAAAGTCACAATATACACCGTAAACCTTATCGATTTTCTGCATAAAGGAACCTCAGTTAAAACCATATTTAAAAGACTAACTAAATAATTACTTAATTAATTAGTTCCATTTTTGCGCCAAACAGGTAAGGAATAAACGGAAATCTTCAAAATTCAAAAGCCCACTTGAATCTTGCCTTATAATAATTCTACGACTTAATCTGTCAAATTAAGTCATCAAATCAAAGTGAGTTAGTCAATATGGTGTCTTTCAATGCATAAATATTTCTCATATAAATATGAAATTCTTTTTTATGTAATGCTCTTCACATAAATATGTGAAAAGAATCGCATATTTCGAGTAAATATGCACGATATATTAGTCAAACAAAATTGATACGTTGTCCACATAGGTCCAGACTATCCTTATGGTTAGGATTGTGGTTATTGCTGAGAATTAAACAACAGTATTTCTTTCTTACACCAGTTTGAACCCTGGGATAAGTAAAGTCCACTCTGTATTTTCATTTCATTCACTAAAATTTTTTTCTTTTACTTTATTCCATATTCCTTTAGTCGAATAAGATTCCGTATTTGACTAAAGGAATAAGGAATCTTATTCGTTTCTTCTGTATAACAAATGCATAGAACACATTACAAGACTGGACAGTCCACAAGCGATAGATAATGCTGCTCAGGACAGAGACAGCTGGAGGAATCTGGTGGTCGATTGCAGCTCTCAAGCTAGACCGCCATGAAGTGAAGTGAATTTTTATATAACTTTTACTATTTAATATCATTACCAAATTTCATCACTTAATACCAAAATCAATTTCCTTTTCCCACTAAAACACAAAAATCCAAAATCGCTCACCGGATCCTCTGCGCAGTACCGATCTATTCGGCCGCGGGAACGTCAAATTCTCTGTCCTCTCCCCACCCTCCATCTCCCCCCCCGCTACACCCCTCAACACCCTCAGTTCCCACACCTCACCCCCTCTCCCTTCCTCCCCCCCATTCCCCTCCCCAACCCCAACAAGATGGGAACTATTCGAGCCATTTTCGTTGGGGGTAAAATTTTCGTTAGGTGTGCCCTGAATGTCAATATTGGGGGTCGCAATTATGGGGCCTAAAATATTTTGGGGCACAAAATCAGGGCCCGACGTCACGGTTGATCGCCTTTCGGACACGCTTCGATTGCGATTGCCGTCTTCGAGAGAGGTATGGCGAGTTAGGGAGGGGGGAAGGAGGGGGTTTTGTGTCGGGGAGCGAATGTCCGGAATATTGCAACCTAGGGAGAATTAATAAGTGATAAGACAAAATGGCAAAGACAAATTAACCCTTATGACCAATTCTTACATCGAGGTGGCGGTTATTGCTTAAGCTAGAGTTGAAATTATGATTACAATAAAATTTACGATTGTTTAAGACAATGTCGTAGATATAGCTGTCAATTTAAGCGTCTTACTCAAGGGTGCAGCAAGTTCGAGAAAATAATGAGCCATCTGGGATTTGAACCTGGACCTAACGCGTCTGAATCTAGCGCTCTAACCACTTCTCTAACGAGCCTTTGAATACAAGGAAAAAAATTAAAACTAAAATTAAAACCTGCACTATGCCTCCCTACTAGAATCGTATGATAACCGGATCTCATGGACCCCTCCTTGGGGGGTAGGGCAGGGACCAGCGATCCCTCCGTCATCCCCTCCCTAGGCGTCAAGCAAAGTGGGGTCCCCGGGCTCCCCTCCCCCGAAGAAGCACCCCCGCGAAAGGAACAACTCCGAATTCTGGGCGGGACCGGAGGCGGAGCCTCAGTCTGTCCGTCAATCGAAATGTTTTCCTGCTCAGTAAAATCCCGCCCGTCAAAATTTCCGCAAGAAACTGAACCAATCAAAAGAGAGGAAGATTCAGGAATGCTCCGCCTTATTGGCAAGTCATTACATAAAATGGGTGGTGGAGCCACGTTTGATTGACAACCAATGGGAGGCGAGCTTTCATTCATTGAAATCTGCGTTTCATTTTGTAAACTTTCTACATTTTTCTCTACTGTTTCTTCGTTTCTCTCTACTGTTTCTACTCGTTTCTCTGCTGATTCGCAACTTTTAGGAACATTAACGCGTTTCGCAGGAACCGGTGGCGCAATGTTATTTGATCTCGCGCTAGAATCTTTATCACCGTGCGACCGCGCGTTAAATGAATCATTTAACGACGTTAAAACAACGTCAGAGTTATAATAGGAATCATTGGATGATTGAGCATTGGTGGAATGTTTAAGAAAAGTATCGCCACCTGGTGAATGTAAATAAATATATAAATATTAATAGAACAAATTCATTCACTAGATGGAAATAATTTCCAATGATTATTAACACAACTAAATTAACCAAGCTAACTTAACCATTTAAAATAAAACGATTTAAATCTAATTAATCTCTATTAAATTTATTTAATACCATTATTTTTATCAATTACTATTATTATAATGTATCATTTTTATTCACACAAGGGCGTAACTACAGAATAATAAAATTATTATAAAACTTGCAAATTTCTTTCATTCACTAGATGGACCAACTAAAAAAAATCTAAAATGAAAGAAAATATGCTCACTAGCAGAATCTTCTCTAATTTCAGAATCAGATACATTTTTCGAAGGTTCTTCTATATTTTTCGCCCCTCCCCCACTCCTTCTGAT
>JAQIXG010006081.1:0-10693 GCA_034700105.1 Oconnorella tubifera
TGATAACAAGTTTGATGGAGCCCCAAATGCATTACTTATACTTAGTATAATAGTAAAACGCAATACTAATACTGGCTACCTAGAAAAGATAATCAAAACATGTAACTTTACTAATCAATTTTTTAGTATTTACTGTTAACTTTATAACAGTGTTATAAAGTTAAGTTCAATGTAAATTTAATTGTACATATTCTTGGTACATATACTATCAAATGCAATTAATGTGAGAAATGACATACATTTTAAGGTACTTTAATCAAGTTTGGTTGCATGTGAGAGCAATTCGCATACAAACCTGAAACATATAATTGTCATTGAATTCCGATAATTTGTTCTGACCACAAACTTTACAATTAAGCCTATATTGTTGTTGTTTCCATCATGATTATTATATGATTATGAATTTATGATTACTTTAACTAAAATAAAGCGTTGATTACTAATAAATACAAATTGTTAATGCTCTTTGTATTTAAACACCAAAAAACTTTTGAAATATTAAAAATATAAACTTTAAAAATAAAAAAAATTGATTTTTTTTCAACAACTGCTAGGCCTTCGCGGGCCACGTTTGGCCCGCGGGCCGCTAATTAAATAGCCCTGGTACTATAGCACATTTTGATCGGGAACATTTGGCTTAGAGCTATTATTACTATTGTTCTATATTATTTTCAGCCAATTTTTTAATGGTTTAGAACTTCTAACGTCTAGCCTACATATTCTGTAATTTGTATTGCAAATAAAATTCGACTAATAAGGATCTTTGTATTGGAAATAAAATTCGACTAATAATGACATTGTCTTACTTCGGCTAGCAGGTTGTGAAGACTTCAAAACATTTAACCAATAACCTAAAACTTTAATAAAAACGTGTAGTAGCTAGCTACTTGTTAATATACACAGCACAGCATTCAAGATATAAATATATAACAGCACTTGGAAAAAGTTTGAAAAAACTACAGTAACTAGTCGTATAAATACTAAATCATATTATATAAATACTAAATGTCAACAATAATACAAGCAAATCATACATAGCAAATCTAATAAATATATGGTATCTGAATACAAAATAAACCTTGTTGATAGCATAAAATCTTGATTAAATGATTTGATAAAAACTTGTTACAGATTAATATGGAAGCACTACTTGATTGCTAGTGATATAAAAGTTTGCTTGCAGAAATTTCAAATAAAACGTTTGAGATTAATACTGCTCCCGGGAAGATCTTACTGGATTTCAGCCTCAATCTGCATAAATAGGCCTAATATTAACTAGCTACAAATAATCAACAGTTATGCAATTAAACTATGATGTATAAAGTTTCTAAAATAATGTACATATAATAGTTAAGGAAAGTCCACAATATTTGTAATTATTACTTAATGGCTAACAATTAGATATTCCTCAAAATAATCGGTGATTTAATTACATGGTACATAACTAAGAGCAAAATTACTAAAAAAATGAATACTTGGATTGAAAAATTACAATCAATCTTAACTTCTTTCTAACGATTTCCTACAACTTTGTCAACTTTTGATGTGCAGCAATTGTTGCACATCAACATACTGATGTCATTAAAAGTAAACGTTTCATTTCATTGAAAAATTATACATTATGAAATCTGATTAATCTGAATTGTGCATATATTACATAATGAAATTTTATCCTTTAGGGCTTAAAACAGAAATGAAAACAGATATTCATATTTGATTGTACTTTTTGTACTTGGTTGTCAAAATAATAAAAATATTTACACAAAAACATTGAATAATGACGGAATATCATTTGAATAAATAATATCAACAAAACTATATAAAATATCAGAGATCGTTTATAACATTATAAACAGAGAGTTTTTGCTCAACATAAATTTGCTCTTACTATCGTAACTTAAAGAAATCTCATATTTAAACTATACTTTAAAAATCAAAGATTTAACAAAGATTTTTTGTGCAATCAAGCATCCAGCTTACAATCTCATGTGTTAATTTATTATTAATATGCTAATTTGACATTTCATTTAATATTTTATTCAATTTGTATAAAAATCAAAATCTATACAATAAGATGAAGTTATAATAGGTCTACTAGAAAGCAGCCAGCAAGTGTCTGTAGATGATTAGACAGGATAAGGTCTTGGCTGGATGCCAGCAGATTTTATTCTAATCAACACTTCCTGGTGACAAGGAGGATCTAGTTGACACAGAAGTTGCTCTGTCAACTGACTTCTTAATCGTGAACTAGTCTGACATTAAAATAATGCACTGTATATTACTTCAAAATATAATATACTAATACTCTTTAGTCATACTGACTAAAGAGTATTAGTATTACTCTTTAGTCAATATGACTTTCATTGAATACAAATCTAGCACTTTTCTACAAACCTAGCACTTTTAAAATAAATTTGCGGTATTTGTAATGAGCTGGATAAATTTCAATCGTGTCCTTATCTAATTATTTATGCATTGTTCTATGACAGGCCTATTTATTGTAAATACAGTAACTATAATAAATTGTTTATTATTTTATCCATTACAGCGTGAAGCTTGCAATAAACTTATAAAGTCCACATATGCTTACTGTTTTAGGTCGCTGCATTTTCTTGTAGTATTCTAATGCACGACCTGATGTTAGAGAATGCATATCACTCTTGGCAGATTTACAACGATAATCTGAAATTAACAAAAAAATAAATCTAAAAAATTATGACAGAAGCTAAAAGTTTCAAATGTTCACAAGAATCGAAATGTTGTCAAGAATACAGAAGTTATTATACAGCAGACCTCAGGTATGATAATTAAAACAATTATACTGAAATACGAAATATTGTCCAACGTTAAAGAGTAAGAATTTGTAACAGACACAAAAAGCTGTTTAAACATAAAATGACAATATCCAGTGATACTGAGACTAATGGCTGCCATTGAAGGTATGGGTAATCATCATTAACTTTGTTACCTAAAACATCTACAACAACTAGATCACCTAAAATAAGTAATAATACCTAAATTTTCATATTATAAAAACAGGATTATTCTCGTAATTTTGTCAGTGATGCAAAGAAAGAAAAGCATAAAAGCCCATGTATACTGATTAAGTAGCAGATAAGTTTTCTTATAAAATAACTTTTACCTAGCTGCAGAGCAGTCTGTGATCCGGATCCTTGAATGGATTGCTCTCTCTCATTAACCTAGATATCAAGCGTTAAATCAAGAAATAGTCACATTTTTCATCCATACCATAAACAAGTAATTTACTCCAAATAGACCTATCTATGTAATGAAATAATTTTCCAACAATGACAATTAGTAATTGAGTTACATAGGCAGATATCAAATGCAAAAAACACAACAAATTAACAGCTTCAGTAACATTATCATTATTATATTTCTTTAATAAGAGGAGTAAGCCATTAAGCCTAAAATTAAAGTTAACTTACAGATTATCATTAGTAAAGGACTAAAGGATGTAGCAAGTCAGCAAAATATTGTAAGCCATACAAAATTTTAAACTGAGATATTTTTATGTTGATATTTACATTCTAATCACTTGTCCCTTGACTCAAGAAACTAATCCAAAAATGCAATATTTGCAGCAATGATAGATAGCACAATATAATGAAACATTGCACAAATATTGACATGACTAGAGTCAAATAAAAAGATTACTTGTATGCGTAATTCATCAACAGTACGGAAAGCATCTAGTTTAAGTGAAACTTCTTTCTCTAGTCGTTTCTTCACATCCTCTGAGTCTCTCTTTGTTTTTTCAAAATCAATCTGTTGACTTTTCCTGCATCTCTCTCTCTCCTCAGAAAGTTGCAAAACTTTACTTCTATTTTCTTCCAAGTCGACGCACTGATGAAAAACACTTCAGTCCATTATCAATGTGAAATACATCTACATTCTACTTATTAGTAGCGCATTGTATAGAACATTGCATGTTTATTATATTGGATGAGGCTTGATTTGATATAATATAATAAACAAGCAATTATAACTATATACCCTACTAATGTATGCGCTTCTGGTGTGTCATATATATGTACTGACATAATGCAAATATTAAAGTTATGTATGCATGAAAAATTTAAATAAATATTTATTTAATTTACTAGGAATAGTAAACTTACAACCCTGCTGCACTGCATATACTTATAAATTGTAAAGCACTACATATACAAAACAATTGTCAACATTGCCAGGATGAATATTATTAAAAAATAATTTTTTGAAATATTAAATATAACTAAGAAACTTTTTTTAAATTTTCACCATTAGTAAGCATTACATTGATACGTATTGCTTAATAATAAATAAATAATAATTAAAAAATAGTGTTTAATAATTAGTCACTGTTTAGTAGAGATGTGATAGATGTAGCTGATATTAGATTGTAATTTATTGATTAATTGTTTATAAATGTAAGTAATCTTATAATTGTCAACATCCAGAGACAATCTATCAACAAGCAGCGGTTTCCTTTCTTTTCTAGATCTAACACTTACACGGATAGAGGTTAAGCTGTTATTAAAACACTATAAAAATAAAAAAAAGCAGTATTTTATATATAGACAAATGTATAAAATCTCAGGATTACATATTTTGACATAGTCCTGAGAGAGTTATT
Organism: Oconnorella tubifera; assembly: GCA_034700105.1. NCBI lineage: Eukaryota > Metazoa > Annelida > Clitellata > Enchytraeida > Enchytraeidae > Oconnorella > Oconnorella tubifera. Next base: position 4,640 of record JAQIXG010006081.1, read on the forward strand.
AATGGACTGTGTTTACTAGGCTCTAAGAACTTTAGCTTCATCATAAGTCAGTCAGCCTCTGTGGTAATTTACTGCAGAGTTAAAGACAAATTCTGGCAAAAATTGATGTCATTTAAAATATTATACTCTTACCAGTTTTCTGATTTGAGCAAGACGCGCTTCCTCAAGCTGTTTGGTATTGCGAGCTTTTTGCTGAGACGCGTAATTCTTGTCTGACTTCTCTTTTAACTACAGAACATATTTCATAGTTATACGAAATAGAGATTTACAAAGTAATAAACTAGTAACAAGTGAACATTCATTAAGGTTAGAAAATATAAGCAAAGAATTGTAAATATTAAACGCTATTGCATAAATAAATAATTTTAATGACTTTCTTTACTAAAGCGCTTATAACTGCTATCATAACTGTCATAAAGAAAGCATTCTTTACTAAAGCGCTTATAACTGCTATCATAACTGTCATAAAGATATCATTCTTTCAACTTTCTACTTATTTCTTGACACACCGCATATTATGTTTAAACTATTCTGCCTGATGAACGACATGACTTAAAAAAAGTTGATCTTAAAACTTTATTTCATTATAATACTCTCAATAATGATGATTGTTATTCTCAGAATAACAATCATCATTATTATACACTAATAATTAATAAATCATCAAGTAATAAATAAAAAATATATCATATAGAGTAAATAAGAGAATTTACAAGTGAACCTCATTGTCCAAGTTCTTCTTGACATTGTTGCATTCAATCTGAGCAGCTTTCAGTGCATTTCTCATGGCTGACATTTCTTCTTGAATCTGTTGCATGTGTTTCTCAAAGAACATTTTTTCTTTAACTTTATCACAAGCAGACTTTGCAGCTTTCTTCTTTAACTCTTTTATCTATTTATAACAGGTAGCAATGAATCAGTAATTCATTTAAAATCCCTCTCATTAAAATATAACAACAGATTCAAAGTAACGTCAGTGCAATATTAAATAATGCATTAAAACTAAGAGTAAATATTGAGATGTTTTTAAATTGTCAAATCTAAATTATATCTAAGTTATATCAGTCAATGATTATTGCCATAAAATGACTTTCTACTTTATATAATTTTGCTATAATTACAAATTAATCACTAAGTATGAACGATGCATACAATGTTTCTAACCCATAACATAATGATAGCTTGACTTATTCTAGAACAACTACGTAACAATACAGCAACGTTCAAAGCATATTCCAATTCTTGATTATTCAGCAAACAAGATTTTATAATGAATGATGTCACATGAACCTGTTTCCATTTACTATTAGTTGATGTCTGGCGATGCCACTGATGTAACGCTTGCAATTGAATGATCACGGCATCCCTCTGACAATTCTCTTGTTGCAGTTCTCTGACTTGATGCAACATTGCAAGATTACGTTGCATCAGTTCACCACCTTCATTACATATAACAAAGTACAAAATTACTCTATTTAATATGAAATGTCTCTCCCATACTTATGGTATGCACTGCTCAATTTTTATACTTCTGCTATGATTTAACTTAGGCATCTTCTTCAATTTCAAATATATATTATCTTTGACCTGATCTGTTACACTACACAAGAAAGCAAGTGTATTTGCATTTATGCTTCAGATATGATAAATATTTTCTCGTCTTGAAATAAATTGAAAACTAGAAATGAATAATAAAATCACAAAATATAATAATTGTTATAATTATCTTATCTATAAAAATACATACAATTCTTTAACAATTAAGAGTACAGTTTTATCACTGGCTGTTTCATCAGAATGCACAAGTCCTTATTTATAGAGCATTTTACAGAGTCTTTAGAGCTCACATTATATCAGATATAAGATAGAAACCTTATTATATAAAATCAAATTTAATCCAATAACTGTTAAGATTAACACGTTGGATAAACATACAACAGAGAAGAAATGAGTCACTGGCCTGCATTAGCACCAGCCTTGAGAGCCTGTCTGGACAAGGCATCATTAGCTTCAAGTCTTGTTTCATAAATCTTAAGGAAGACATCGTCATACAACTCATGACGGTATTCATCAAACTGTCTCTTTACAACAATTAATGACTTGATGAGATTCTGTACAAGGTCATTGTATTCACAGCTGATCTTGTTTCGCAGAATGACTTGATGATTGTCAATGTGTTCCTTCAGTTCAGCTACTTGTGTTCTCAATGCAATGATCTCTAGCATCATAGGCTGCACTGAGTCAGCAAGTTGACATTGCACTTCAACAGCATTCGACTGCTTTAAGTTTGCTAACTCATCTTTTAAATGGCATACTTCCTAAATAAATAAATGTAATAATGTGACAATGATCAAGACAATTCAATTGGTCAGTAAGATAGATTTAAATAAATATTCTTGATGACAATGCTGCTTCCACTGTCTGGAATAGTTTACCTCTGATCTTACGTTCCTCTACTTCTATTCATTTCTTTCATTCTCAGCTAAAATCTTTTTTCACCTTAGATTTTTCTTTTTTTTACGGACTGATTTCCCGATTAAATGGTTTCTCTCTCAGTTGACGGTTTGTCCTCACTGCTTGGGTGGAGCATGTGTGGTCTTTCCTGATACTGAAGGACGTCTGCGACATCGTCCCTCGACAGTTAAACAGATGTTAAACTTTTATTGATTGATTGATGACAAATATCTTACCAAAATATTAAATATTTTTATGATTCATAACAAAAGTTAGAATACAAATATTCTTTTGATAATTATAACGACTTTGTAGTAATTTAAAAAAAATTACTAGTTTAAATATTTTTATTTTTATTGATTGCTTGTAAACAATGTACCCTTTCTCTCCCATACAGAAGTTGATGATTGACTTTTAGAAGATTCTCATAGTAAGCTGAATATCTAAATATAATTCAACGTTAATTGTTAGATACAAAACGTTAAATGTTTCATATAAATCATGATTTATATTAAACAATATATGAATATATATTGTAAATAATTATATATTACTAGATTAGTAGATAAACTCATCCAAGAACGGGGTCCTTTAGAAATAATTACATATATAATACATTTATAATATCTTTTATAAAAAATACAAAAATTCAGAAATAAAAAATGTGAGCCCAATGTGATTTGAACATGTAATCTTCCAATATGGAATCAAATGCACTGCCGCTAAGCCACAAGAATTGCTGCGCTTATGTGACACTACGTATTGACTACTTTGTTTGCTGTGTATAGGGCACGTATGAGTAGTAGTAGTAGCAACAGCAGAATCACTATATATTATATTTTATATCAATCAAAAGTGCTGCAACTTTATAAAATTAGAGGCTAACTTTGATTAATTTTTTTAAGAATTACAGACATCCTGAAGTAAGCTGTCTTAAGAGAACCATGCAATCATGCAATAATACATACAAGTAAATAATAATAATACAAGTAACAATACAGGTAAAACAAAACTTCATATCATAAACACAAACACTAATTACAATAAGAAAAAGTTACTTTTCAAAAGAATGCTTCTCCTGAGCCATAACACTTGTGGCAAGATACTGAAGACACTCATTGAAATGATCAGAAGTAAAAGATAAAGTATTATTGGTGCCGTTCTGATGATGAGACATCAATTCGGTCACAAACTTGTCTACAACATGAGATCTGCTTAACACTAGAGCATCTTGAATAACCTGATTGTGTCAATAAAACAACAGCATCATAAACAATGTTTGAAAAAATTATAATCAGTGGCAAATATAATAGAAATTATAGAGAGGGGGGGGGATTATTATAAATAAACATACCTCATAATGTTTGTTTGATGACAAAACTGCTTCACATTTAGTTTGTTAGAATTGAAAATCTTTCCTGTTTTTTTAATCATATAATGCAACATTAAAAATTGTTCAAGAGAGGATAAGGGAGACAAGACCCCGCGCTAGATCTGCCATTCCTCATTAAATCGCAGTTTGCCGATTTTCAACAGATACTGAACTTATATCTCTATAAATATTACTGTACGCATACAGAGAAAGTTCTTGTTACTAATATTAAAATCATAACCAATCATTCTATTGAGCTACTTAGGAACACACATATCTTGATTATAATCTTAATATTATTAGTCTCAGATAATTGAAAGCATATACAGTCGCCATAACATATATGACATTATACAACTACACAGATTATAGTTCTATATAATAATTAATTGATGATTAACATACAAGAAAGTTTCTATCTACATAAAGGGCAACTAACCGGACGCTTCCAAAGATCAGTCGGTAGAATATTATCATCTCTTGATCTCTCAGCTACAGCCAAGGCCAACAACTTCTCAATCCTCTTTCTTGTGTCATCTATCATCTGACCTTCATATCTTTCTACCAGCTTTATTAACTGAAAATAACATGCAACAGCTATGACAAAATTGTGAATTTATTGCATATATAAATTATAAAAATAAAATAATATATATTATATTAACAGCAATACTAGAAACAATATTAAACTATTATGCCAACTAATAACAAAGCGATTAAAAGCGCCTCTGATTTTGAATCAAATACACAATCCTGAGTTCAAGTCGTGTAGCTTATATTTCCATAATCTGCAGAATTAGTCAGATATATAACTTGACAACTAATTCTGTATAATGTTCCATAATAGTTGATATCGAGGCAAATTTATATATATTTATTAAAGACATCGTCATATGATAAAAGAGCACTTAATATGAATTTATATTAAATCCATTAACTTATAATGATTTTATCAAATGATATCAATTCAATTATTGAAGTGCAATGCTTACTGAATTATACTTCATGAAGCTTGCAATAAAGTTCAAACAATACTTTTTACATTATTTTCTGCTTGTTTGTCTGCTCGTGTGTGGTGAATTAAAGATCTATACAATAGAACACTTTTATCTTCTTATTTAAAATCTCAATTAATGAATGTTTAATGAAGTACTTTTTGACGTACAAACACAAATTTCATATATAAAATTCATAAAATATATGCACAAAGTAAATTAGTTGAGCAAAGAGTCAGTTTTTAAATAAAAGACTAAACGTTTAATTATAAATTCATGGTATAGGTATAATCAAGGCATAGGATAATAGATAGGTCAAGGCTTTAATTAAAATGGTGAGATTATAATTGCGCCCAAATTTTACATAATAATTTCGATTTTGAATCAATCATAGATGGGGGAGGGGGAAGAGAGTGGATAGTTTAGCTCATGGTAGAATTTATTGCCTAAAAACCTGTTTAGCTCTGACTTGAGTCTCTGACACTCCTTTAGGAAGTACTACATGATCCAACTCTACCGTGACTCCATCATACAAGGAAAACTGACCACTGGCAGTTGCTATGTTTTTAAGAACAGGCGTAAGAACTTCCTTGCTGTATTCAGTGCTTTAAAAAATAATAAACTCTCACATAGTCTAGCTCAGCATGATTAATTCTGAGCAATAGACATCTAATTGAAATAACTAACTGGTGATTAAAAGCGTCTTTATGTCAAGTATATTCTTTAGATACTGTTGCATATTTGTTTGCTTAAAAATATTCTGGCATGATGAATTAAATAATTGATAATAATAACTGTCATTATTTTATGACAGTGTACAGAGAGATAACAAAAAGAAATCTTCAAAAGAAGAAACCACTGTCAACTCTGTATAAAGAAGAATGATTTATGAATGCTTATTAGATGATAAAATATTCATAACTTGGATTTAATTAAACGATCCATACATTCCTCTAATGTTTCTACTGCTTACAAGGATTACATATCAATGTCAAAGTATCAATGATGCGACCTGTGTACGCAAAATCAAATGACAGATGATAGCTTGACTCCTAAGTTTATTAAAATAACCTTCCATCAGGATTGTAAGAACAGGAATATATAGTCAGAACTGAATTATGATTACAAAGCATATTTCAAATGTAGTGAAGTTATAACTACACGGTGGGGCATAATTAAAGGAGCCAACTTTATTCTTTAATAACTATGGATTATTTAAAGCAATTTATTCCA
>JAQIXG010006082.1:0-10693 GCA_034700105.1 Oconnorella tubifera
ATTGAGTACTTTTTTTATAAATTGAGTAAATTACTACAGTTTCATTTTATAAGTTATAGATTGTTTTTCAATTCTTATTAATTGTTTAAATTATAACAAATTTAGATTTTAATTATTATATGTAATTTACAATTTAATTACAATATATGTGACAAGGTCTTCACAAATACTAGATTTTACATTCTGAAGGCAAATTCTCTGTTTATAATTATGGTAACCGGAAAAAAAAGTTCACACAAAATGTATAGGTTAGAATTAGGGTTAGATTGTGAAGTTTTTTCTTGTTGGCTTTTTTCACAGAAACTATATTAGATTTGTTTGGATTCTTTACAATATGTCTCAATGAGTTAGAACTGTTTCAAATTGTAAACAAAATTTAGTATTAGACAATTGTCTAATGAAATAGCAATAACTGCATAATTGAAATCAAATTTTCACTGCACTAGTTTTAGTGGAACTGGTTTATTGAGAATCGGTCATAAATGATTGTAATAAATGTAAAAGGTTTGAGGATTAGTGTTATTTCTTGAGACAGACTGAGTGGATTTTACATTAAGCTTAACGCTACTAGAGTTATTAATATTTATCTACTATTAAATACCCGAAATATGCAGCATTTACTGACCTTTTATTTGAAAAGTAAATGGAATAAAGTATACTGCAGATTTTTTAAAATGATACTGAACAGATTATAATGTATACATTTAAATAGTAATCCATTTTAATATTGATAACACATTTCATTGAAATAAAATAAACGTAATATATAAAACGGACTCAGATAGGTCTAACATAATAAATACCTCATCATTATAACAGTGAAGCAAGTCATATAGTGAAATAGTTGATCACATTCGCTGTCAATAAATTCTATTTAAGTTTGGTTAAATAAGTGCCATATATAGAATAAGATATCAAGAAACCAATCTAAAATAAATAAAAGTACATGATTTGTTTATAATTAATAATTACGATCATGATGATGAAAAGTTAATATATCTGAAATTATAACATATAAATTATAACATTTAAAATATAACTGAAATTGTAATGCTGGTTAGGAAAGAATGCTTGGCTCGGTATTATATGTTACAGTTTATAATGTTTTGTTCTGTTTTCAATTTGTGATCATTTTTCTGCATTTTTACTTTTTCATTGTAAACATAATGCAGCCAGGTTTTTTTTACTTGTTTCAGATACAATGCAATTTTTTATTAAATCATAAATTTGTCATTATTGCATTATTATGCTTAGTAAACATGGTGACTATAGAAACTGATAGTACGTACTTTAACTAATGAATTAGTATTTTAAAATGTTATACTAAAGTCTCATCATCTATACTCTGATTTTTAAATGTTATTTTAGTTAACAACATTGGAATGATGCTACGCTAATATATGCTGAATGTGAGCAGTTAGTTTGGGGTAGTAGACTTTATCAGTCTGTAATATTTGTTTTTATTTCGCAATTAAAGCAGTATAACACGAAGGAAAAAATTGAAACAGAACAAATACAGATTAAAATAAAATGAAACACAGTGTTAGAAGCAGATTGGTAATAAAAACAAGCAGTTTGTGTAATTGTACTCAATTTTTTAAATGTATCTTTTTGATCGCAATAAATTTTTGATTCAGAGTTTGAATATTTGAAGTAAAACATAATGAAATATATGGGAGAGTGTATGAAAAGTTGGAAAACTTAGTGATCTTTTTCAGTATAAAATTTAAGCAGAGCAAAATATATATAAAGCTATAATCATCTTTTCGTTAGGATCAACAGAAATTTACGCGTATGTTATAGTTACGTTTACAGTGTAGGCCAATATATGTGTATAGATGAATAGAATTGGATGTTACAATATTAACAAAATGAATTAGTTTTATGTTATACTCCAAAATTACATTGTTAGTTAGTAGGTATAAACATTAGCGGAAAGAAATGTCATGCGTGATAATTGTAAAAGCAATGATATTACTGGTAGTCCGATTCCGTGTATTCATACAATCCATCCACCAGTGCAGTTCATTCCTCAAACAGAATATTACCTTGTTATAATATCACATGAACAGAAAGTAAATGTATTAACACATAACGATTAAAAATTCAACATTTCAAATAATGTCATAGTTAACAATACCATAATTGGTTAATATAACGAATACTTTGAAACAAACAGTATTATCTATTTACATACCTAATGCATATATCACATACACATATAAACAAGACCTATTACACTAGAAGGTCGCACAATTACAGGATTGGGATGCAGTTTCAGTTATATTATAAATCAAAAACAACTGAGTCCTAATAAATTAACACACGCTGAGCACCAAGTATTAGAAACTGTAAATTTCGATTCACTCTTCTTTACACGTTAATGTATGAATTTTACATCTGAAGATTTATATTAAAACACCATTGGTCTACCCCTGATGCAATAAAAAAGGTTACAACAATAATATGGCATGATTTCTCTTCACTTGAAAATGAACTCTCATTGATAAATAATTATTTTATACTCTTTATAAGATACATATTTCCTAAGCGGCTCTCTATAATAACTGAGAGCTCATAAGATCAAAAGTTTCTGTTCTAGATTTTTTATGCAGGAATGCATTTCCATATGTTCCTTTTGAGTACATGACTATATCTAAATTGTTTCATAAAATGCAACTTATTGCTATCATAAATACTTAGATTCATGAATATCCTAGAAATTATAAACATCTTACGAAGAGAGTCTGATTAGTTGAAGAAAATATATTAAATGTAATATTATATAAGAAGAGAGAAGAAAAAATACGCTTTAAAAAGGAAAAGCACAAAATTTAAATTTAAAATAAAAACTTGTCTCAGTTAATATAATTTTGTTACATGAGGTGAAAATTGCACAAATATATCATTTGAACACACGTGAATCATACAATATGAGTAAACTGTGAGAATTTGTGATAAAGTTTTGTGATTTGTGATTTGTGAGAAACTTTGAAAATTTTGCACTAATTTAGACATCTCTAAACTAAATGATCAACAAAATAATGAAAGACAAAAAATAAAGTTTTGAAACCCGACAGTTAAGATTCAAGGACTCAAAATAAGCTACTATTTCTAATATCAAGCAGAAATCATTTTGGAAATTTTTTCATATTTATTACAGGAGACGCATCTATAGAAATGAATAAACTAATTTAATGGAAAGAATGATTGAACCTTCTTTACTTTGATAAAAAACTTCAATTGCTAATAAAATGTAGATAAGTTTTGACAATGTATACAAAATGACTTAACTTAAAAAATGTAATTTTAACAGAAACTTGATTTCATGTTTATATTCGCATACCCCTTTGCTATCAGAATAACTTAACAGTCACAGTTCAGTCGTAACATTTGTAAAGAAGTAAAATCACAGATTTCTGGATCTCGATGTACACTCTCAAACGAGCGCGATGACAACATGGTAAAAAGAATAAAAAACATAAGAGGGGGGGCTATTGCTCGAGCAGTCGCGCGAATGTTTGAGAGTTCAAAAACCTCGGATATGAGTCTCTTTGCATGAGCATATAGATCTGGAGTTGTGCTTCGTCGAACGTATGAATTGTTGGATTCAGCATGTTCTTGTTTATGTTCTCTCGCGCCTGTCCGTCTAGACTTACCTAAGAAATAAATATAGCGAATAATCATTCGTAATACTGTATTCAATTTAGTATTATGGTCCTAATGGTAACAGTTTTTATGATAAAATTATTTATGTTTCACGTATCCTGTTGCAGCGGAATATTGTTGTCATCTTTTTTGAGCAAATTGCAAAAGTGTATATTAAATGTATATTATTTTGGAATTGATTATTATAAAGATTCTTATATGATTACTATCATAATATCAAGATTAAAGATACAAATGTTGCAAGATCAAACAGTTTTTGTTGCAGTGTTTTCTTTTAATTCACACTGGTAATTTACGCATAATGGATGAATGATGGTTTATTTATTAAAAATTAACATTATACTTTATTATCAGAGTGACTATAGCGTCTGACCCACTGGACATCGTCATAGGGTAACCAGACTAAGCAGAACATAGACATTATGCTTACCAATTATCAAACTTGATATTAAAATTATGTAAAAGAGTATCAATTACTGCATCTGGACAGATTTCACTTCTAAACATTTTTTCTTAATAAATACTGCTTCATTTACATTATGAACATTATAAAATTGTTACATTTGTATTGAAACCAATCTACCTCTTTTGGAGACAAAATGGAAATGTAATCTTCAAAGATGAGTTTAGCCTTTTCTACGACCATTTCGGAATCTTTTTCCTGTTTGAGTTCTTCACAGGCCAACCAAAATAGAATGTTTTCTTCGCTGTGTTCCGATTGCAAATATCCCCTAAATTTGCTCTGTCCACCTAAGCGTCAAAAGTCTATCAGTAATATTTAGTGTGATTCCTAAATATATAGTGTGATTCTTTGTAATATTAAATTTAATAGCAATGTGTTATTGACAAAAAGCAAAATGATCAGACTTCCAAATAACATTTATATAAAGATTTTACAATGTCATTGGACAATTTTTATAATCTTTCAGTGTATACAATTGTGCAAGGAATCTAACTCAACGACTGTTGATGATCATATCATACCTTTGCTCTGCATTAAATTATCAAATGACTTTGACCACTGAAGTATTTCTTCTTGTGTTGGCCTATAAAATAAAGAGTAATATTGTACCCAAAGAAAATTATTAACCAAATATAATAAAACATTTTAATATTTATAGCATCTGATTTAACCTAGGTAAGGAAGATCAAGTGGTAAATAATTTTATACCTATACCAATGGCTTATTTTAAATTTAAGCTACCTACTAAACATTTGATTTAAAAAAATTAATTTGAATCGCAGGTTGAAGTATATACCTCTGTTACTTGATGCAGTGTTTCCGAACTGAATTCAAATTAATTTCACTTGTTTAGTTACAAATACTTTGTTTGTCACATTAAGACTTATTACAATTTACGCTTAAAACTTAAGCTAGAAGCTATGACTGCATACGATGTAATATTCATGGTACATTTTTTTTAATCTACAATACGTACGGTTCTTCTTCTTCTTCAAGGCAAACACCTATCGTTGGCGGTCGAGACGGTAGTAACGGATCTTCGTTGTTACGCAACGTTAACCTAAATATTACAATAATATTACAAAATATTGCATATAATAGACGACCTCTTCAGTGTCCAGTACATTAAAGTGGGGCCTAAAATAATGAAATGTTGCTACAGTCATTACTGCCTCAATGCCCTAACTTAAGAAAAAGGGCGCATATAGTCAATAATGAGCTTAAAATTGTTGCCAATGAACTTGTATTTTATATTTGTACCCTATAATTACCATACTTTTATATCATTGCCCTTCTTTTACTAGGTTTACGTTAATAATGGCGATCACAAAATGTCGATCGTCAAAATAGCGATCACAAATAAGCGATATTTAAAATAGCGACTTCATCAAAAAGGCGATCATCAAAAAAGCGATCACTATAAATTTGTGCAAACAATTATTTGATTAAAAATTATAATCATACATATCCAATGAGTTGAGTAGACATCAAAGAACGTTCATGGTTTTGTTGTAATTAACATTGGAATATTTTAAATAAAACGCTTTGAGCAAACATATATTATTGGTTTTGCCTTATTATTTTTAATTTTATACAAATCGCTTTTATGAGAATCGCTATTTTGATGCAGTCGCCATTAAGACGCTCGCCATTTTGATATAGTTGCTATTTTAACGCTCGCCATTTTGTGATCGCCATTTTGATGATCGCCATTTTGTGATCGCCATTTTTGTCCTATACCCTGTACTACCATGTAAAGTCGAATTACAATAGAAATAAGCAATTACCATGCAAGTGAGTAGTGAGTAATCGTTTCGGCTTTGTTCGCAAAGCCGAAACGATACTTAGAAATTATATTTTAATCATGAATTTAATTCTGAAAGAGTGTGAAATTTCAAACTGCCAAAGCGTTTATTCATTACACAAGTTAAAATTCTTAGTGCACTCTTTGTGCACTATGTTTTTGACCCTGCTCAACTGTGGTGTAGCTGTATTCAACTGACTTACAATATCTGCAGAAGATAGTTTTCATACATTTCTAATTATTACATACATTTTTCATGAGGTCTAATTATTTATTTTATTAATAAACATGCAGGTAATAAACACATACTTTTTTTATAAAGTGTCAGTACCAATTTCATTCAGAAATTTATCCTGAAGAGAATTGTATTTCTCGCAGCCCAATTAGACCTTAATATTAATTATCAGTATTAGGCCTAAACATCAAATGTTTGTAGATCTAGGGCCTATTATAAAAATTCTCAGCATAACCTACCGCCGTCTTGATACTCCACAGACGTCTGCCAGCCACTCCTCGTGGAGTATGTACCGCGCTCCGCTGTCGTCCTCCTCTTCCCTCGACGTCGTCGTCGTGGAAGTCGTCGTCGTGGTCGTCGCGTTGTGAGTCTTCTTGCCACTAATAACAGTCAAGCCTCCTGAATGTACGGACGGTTTAATCCCCATCCCAGTCTATATACAGCGTCTCTTATTCACTCTTTTCAATTTGCTGGATACAATTCTCGCCGTTGCAGTAAAGAATTCATTGTTGAATTAAACATATAGTACGTCTGGATATACAAGGACTGTCATTTCTTCTTCAGTAATATTTTCAGCAGAGTGCGCAGTAGTTGAGTCATATATAAGTGGATTTCACCAGAGAATATTCTGGAAAATTAAAGTTTAAATGAATTACCGTATTCACTTTTAATGTAATCCTATTTGCCTAAGGTTTCAATTATAGAAACAATAAAATGACTTAAAATATGAACAAATGCATTGAAAGAGATTTCAACATCAGTAAATCTGGACGATTCGAGATGCAGATAAAGATTCTGGGGGATTCTCTAGAATGTGATTGTACGTTGAGACTTGATAGGATTATTTTTTATATAGTTTACTCTAATCAATATCTATGGGATAGATCAATTTGACTCATGAATAATTCTTGATTCAGAAGTCAAATTAAGATACGATCGCCTCACTTAAATTTAGCGTCCGCACGTCATGCTAACAACGTTTATGAAAAACAAATTGATAATTAAGTTCAAAGCTGAAAAGTTTTCATCGAATGATAAATGCGATCTTACTTATTTATTCTAAAATGTTTAAAAATCGACATGTTAAAGACTATACGATGAAAAACGGCGACGAAGTGAAATATTCCGTGTACGAATATCGCGCATACATTATCACCGGCTACAGGCCTAACGAGGCTCGTTTGATAAAATAAAAACAGAAATAAAACCATATCTGTGCTTTCTTATTGTCGATAATCCTACAAAATTTCTTAATCCATTCCAGTATTAATTAATTAATTATTTCAGAGTATAATCACAGTCATCCTATCAGTGTACATTTCTGTGCATTTTCGCCATAGTAAACGTACACACGTACGTGTGTGAATGTACAGTCTTTAATGTACGCTACTGATCTAGCTCAGCAGGCGCAGCTCTTGGGCCAAGACGCTCGTGCTCGCAAAGATTTGCAGCAGCCGAGTGGAAGCGCTGCATCACTCGCCCTGTTGCTTCGGCGGCTCGCTGTAAATATTGCATATTTTATGCCGCAGCGTCTGCCGCTATCAGAGTCCTAGAAGCATTCGCTACTTATAGGAAATATTTCTTACTTTTTAACAGAATATCAAAAAGTACTCAACAGAAATAAAATCTGAATTGTATTTGTTTTAAATCTGAGCTCAAAATATTATTACGTAGTATATCTTTCGTCACAGTATTGTCGCTGTTTATTTGTATATATTTTATACAGTTAAACGATTTAAGTGATCGTTTAATTGTATAGGCTACACGCTGTTTATTGTAATAAGCAGAAACACAAAAAATAATATAAGCTAAAGATTATAATACCTAGCATTTGAGGAACGTATAATTAAATTTACAATGAATACTATTCCTCAAATTTTTATAGGGCCTACTAGTAAACTAGGCTAGTTCGGGGAACATTATGGCTCTATAGCAGTTCGTTTATATTCTAAAACTATGATATATACTAGAGGCCTCTTTCCAAGCTGTTCTTAAGTCAGTCAATGTTAATATTATTTGATTTGACTATTAAAAAACATGACGATAATCATGTTTTTTTTCAAAGTGATAAAGTATATTCACTGACGACGGGAATGTAAGTGGAAGTAGCACTGATGTGACGTCGTAATTCACTTACACAGGCAGTGGATATGTAGTTTCAGAAAATATAAAATGAGCTTTCCACAGTAATAGAAATGTAGACTATTATAAGCCATTAATTGGAATTTTACGGCTAAAAACTAATGAACAAATAAACTCCTATTTACGCGAATTTGGAGATTTAACGATTAAAATTCAATATATTTTACATTTATGACAATTCGCGCACTGAAAATTTGATAATTTTCTTTCTTTTATATAAATTCTAAGTTTAAAAGGATAATTTTAAATTGTTAAACTTTCAAATGTTTAGTTTTAAGAAACTAATGTGCTCTCGCACTTATGGTATTAATAGGTCTATTATAATCGCTCTGTTAGCATTTGATAGGAAAATGCATCATTGTAATCATAATAATAGGTAATTATATATAAAAAAATTGATCGAGACATTGATGGCTGTATAGCACTTTCGGTACGTAGGAGGGATAGCAGAATTGCTGTCAAATATATATTAAGATTTAAAATTGATTTTTAATGTCATAATTACATTTTCATTTTATTACATTATCAAATTAAATTATACATCAAACCAATATACAGATATTATGCTTAATTCAGATGTAGTTGTTAACTTTTCTCAATTTACTTAAGAATCTTAAATTTATGGTACAAATCTTTTAACAAATTAGAAGCAATAATTGAAGAGCTGTCTGTTAAGAATTAAATAAAAGCAAGATTATTTGCAGACAATTATTCGACCATAAATTCTTCCATTTATGATATAAATTCACTGGTTCTTTCAATTACGCGAAGAATTATTATTACATTTAATTATAAAATAAAAGTTCCTTTCTTGCCGGTCAATCGTTTGAAATGAAATAGTATAGGATGAGCCAGTCCTTTTTCCTTCATCTCACTCTCAGTCATTTTAGAAAATTCTTTTCCATCTAATTTTATTTTCCTGCAGTTATTTATCGTATTGTCATCTAATTTAAGAAAGCTGAGAATTTCCATGAAGCTCTTCATAGGAAGCTTGTAAAGATTACCATCGTCTGGAAGTTTCACTTTTGCTGGATAATAAACAAAAATTAAATCACATTTAATATCTAAATTGTTATCTAGAGAAAAATTAATCGATAATAGTAGTAGTTAGCATCTAAATTATAATTTTAGAAAATATTAAAGTGGGACTATTAATTGACTCTACAAAAATTTCATTTAAGGAGATGTAATAATGTTTAAGTGGTTTTAATGTTTGTTATAAGTTATATTTAGGATTGATGAACAACAATAAATCCTCGGATGATAGTTATTTGGATAAAGATCTCTATGCATCACGTCTCAGTGGATCAACCCTTCACGAATCAAGCATTCATGTATAAAATTTTATAGATTTAATCTACATGAATATAATTTCTATATATCAAACTTACCTGAATCAAACTTTTAAAATTCTTTTCAAAATAAATACAGCTAGTTTTTATTTATAAATACAGCTAGTATTTACAGCTAGTTTGCATTGCATATATGAAAAAATAGTTTGAAATATTTCGGAACAGAACCTTTCAGATCGGATTGTTTATCAAAACTATTATGACAAAACAATGTTGAAAACATTACTACAAATTTAATACTTTTCTGATCACCATGAGAAATACGTAAGTAAAATCTATTGTTTAAGATATAATGTATAAAATAGAATTTAACTAGTCACTGCAACACGTTTAAATATTGTACATAAGTACAATATTTAAAATACTAAAACCTCAATATTAATAACTATTTTCAGTTTTGATTACTATTTAATTTTTATTTGATTTCTGATATTATGCTTGTAGTGAGAACATAGAAATATACAAATATAATGATATTTTTCTATTCGTTTTTCATGCAAAATTTTATGAAAAGTTAATATTATGCACACACGATTCAGCAAACAATTAATATATAGATAATAATAGCAACCCAGAAAAATATTTATTATTATTATCTTAACCACATCGCAATAAAACATCTGAATGACCAATAAAATTAAACAAAGACAAGGCTATAAACACAAACCATGATGAGGTACATACATTTGATTGATTTTTGATTGAATCTCTTGTTAAGATTTAGAAACGTGTCTTCACTATCTGGTTCGATCTGAGTGTGAAATTTTACTGAAAGACAGTGAAAGTATACCATTATTATGATCGTTACTAAACTGTCTGATAATTAAATTGTAATTTGTTTACATGGAAGCAGGTGATTTCCCCCCCCGGAGATCTCCCCCCCGGTTATTTCCCCCGGTGATTTCCCCCCCCGGCGATTCCCCCCCCGGTGATTTCCCCCCTATTACAATCTTCCCCCCCCGGAGATCTCCCCCCCGGAGATTTCCCCCCAAAGGTTAAGGTTGATTCTAATACAAGGATGTGTCACT